>CAUYUJ010003537.1:0-10000 GCA_963575745.1 Prorocentrum cordatum | reverse complement strand
GCTCCCGCCTGATACATCCTCAAAATGATTGTGTGCGCGTGTGAGTGATGATGATGATGATGATGATGATGATGATGATGATGATGATGATGATGACGATGATGATGATGATGATGATGATGATGATGATGATGATGATGATGATGATGATGATGATGATGGTGATGGTGATGGTGATGGTGATGGTGATGATGATGATGCTGATGATGTGAGTGATGATGACGATGTGAGTACTGATGATAATGCTCGTGATGTGAGTGGTGGTGATGATGATGACGACGATGAGTGAAGATGATGAGGGTGGTGGTGATGATGCTGTCAGTGATTGAGTGAAAGATGTTGATAATGGTGTAGTGAATCATGATGGAGAGGTTGATGGTGTTATGATAGTGATGGTGTGTGACTCATTGAGTTGGTGAGTGTGCGAAGGGAGAAGAGCTCATGAGGTCTGTATCGACTCATTGAGTGAGTGAGTGAGTGAAGACGGTGATGATGATGACGATGATGTTTGTGTGTGAGTGAGTGGGTGGTAGGTGGTGAGTGAGTGTTTGAGTGAAGGAGTGATGAGGCTGGGTGAATGTGAGTGTGTGAGCGATTGAGTGAGTGTGTAAGCGATGATGATGTGGTGGTGATGATGATGTGAGTGTGTGCGTGTGTGAGTTAGTGAGTGTGTATGTGGTGGGTGAGTGAGTGAGAAGAGACGGGGTGCCCCTGTCCCTGAATTCATGCGCGGGATGTTCAGAGAGAACAAGAAACATATTTGGATGTGGGGGGCGGGAAAGCAAGTCTCCCTCCTCTTCCTCCTCCCAAATCACCGGAGGGGAAACATGCCCTGGGCCCAGCCTGCCCTGGGCACCTTGGACAGTGCCGCCAGGCCGTTCGGCACGTCTGCGAACGAGACACCAGCCGACGGCGAGCAGAAGCCCGGCCACCGGAAGTACTCGGGCACGATGTACCCAATGCAGGCCCACATGGCGACGCGCCTGCGCGAGACGAGGGAAGGGCACGAATCTCTCTGAGCAGGCAGGGCGGCAATCCCACCAGCCCTTGAAAGCGCAGGTGGATTAGGGCGTCTCGTCCTCCAACCTCCCTCTTCCCCTTCTGGGGAGGGGCTCACCCCTCCCCGTACCCCTTCCTCCCGAGTCTGGACGGGCCGCCCTACGAGGCGTTGGAGCATCCAAGATGGCTCTGAGAGGGCCTGAGAATGGCCATGATGACCTCCGAGATGGTTCAAGAGAGCCCGAGACGGCTGGCTCAAGATAGTTTCCAGCATGCCCCAAGTGGCTCCAAGACCGCTCCAAGACGGGTCCGAGTGAGCGCCCCAAGAGGCGATTTTAGGGGGTCCACAGCGACAGGGCTAATCCAGGGCCCCCCCTCTGTCCGATCGGCCAAAACATTGAGAAACACATGGTTTTGAAGGACGTTGGCTTTCCAGAGACGTCTTCAGGAATACCCCCTCTTTGATCGATGTCATCCGAGAAGCCCCGCTCTCTTTGATCGATGTCCTCTAAGATGGCCCCACGAAGACTCCCAAGGCTCCGAAGAGGGACCTGAGAAGGCCCCAAGAGAGCCCCAAACGCTCCCAACATTGCTCCGCGAGGGCTCCTTCAAGAAACCTCCAAGAGGCTCCCAAAGCAAAGGCTCCGCAGTCGCAACAGCCTTCATGGTTGATTCGTCATCCTCCTCCTGTAAGCTACCAGTCCTGTGATAAATCAATGTCATCTAGAATTCACGTTCAGGACTGCTCGGCCTGCTCGCGAGTTGTCATTGAACGCATGTATTTTCTGGGTACCGTTTCTGAATAAGCTGGAGGGGGTGTGCGAAGCGTCAACAGTTCTATGGAGGCAGCAGGCTTCTTAGAACTGGAGAGGGGCTGGCCCCTTCTACGCAGCTTCTTGGGACGCGACAGGGCTTCTGACAAGGTGGGGAGCTGGGGGCCCTCTTGAAGGCCGACTTGTGAGCTCACATCTGGGGCCTGCCTGGTCGTCCTTCTCATCCTCATCAGAAGCACCATCACCATCACCCTCTGAATCCTCCCCCCCTTTTCCCGCTCCTCCGCGCCCGTGCTTGATCTCGGTGTTGCGGCGGCGCAGGAACGTGGTGGTGTCGCCGTCCTTGGTCAGCCCCAGCGGGTCAAAGAATCCCACTGGGGCCTGAACGCCCAGCTCGCTCTCGAACGCGCGCAGCGGGGATCCCGTGTAGAGCGCCCAGTCGCCCCAGGCGGAGCCAGTCAGACCGTCCTGGAAGAACATGCCGATGATGGCCATCATGGCAAGGCGACCGTTCGCGATCTCCGCCGCAAGCTTCTTCTGCTTCTCCGCGGGGTCGCTGGACGTAAGCACCTTGAAGCCGAAGTCGCCGGCCGCGGCAGCGGTGCCAGCGGACTGGTCCTGGGACAGCTCGCAGAACGCGCCGTACGCCACGATCTGCGCCCAGCCCGCCGCGGGAACCTTGGAGATCGCGCCGAGCCCGTTCGGGATGTCCGCGAACTTCAGGCCAGCCGAAGGCGACAGGTAGCCTGGCAGCTTGCCGGTGATTTCGGGCGTGATGTAGCCCATGGTCGCCAGCATGCTCACGCGGCCGTGCTTCAGCTCTGTCTGGCGCCTCCTGGCGAAGTTCGCCGTGCTACCATCCGCCGTGAACCCAGCAGGGTCCCAGAAGCCCACCGGGTCCTGAACGCCAAGCTCGCTCTCGAACGCGCGCAGAGGGGATCCCGTGTAGAGCGCCCAGTCGCCCCAGGCGGAGCCAGTCAGACCGTCCTGGAAGAACATGCCGATGATGGCCATCATGGCAAGGCGACCGTTCGCGATCTCCGCCGCAAGCTTCTTCTGCTTCTCCGCGGGGTCGCTGGACGTAAGCACCTTGAAGCCAAAGTCGCCGGCCGCAGTGGCAGCAGGTTGCAAGGCGGACTGGTCCTGGGGACAGCTCGCAGAATGCGCCGTCACGCCACGATCTGCGCCCAGCCCGGCTGCGGGGAACCTTGGAATCGCACCAAGCCCGTTCGAGGATCGTCCGCGAACAATTCAGGCCAGCCGAAAGGCGACAGGTAGGGCCTGGCGGCTTGCCGGTGATTTCGGCAGGCGTGATGGAGCCCATGGTCGCCAGCATGCTCACGCGGGCCGTTTGCTTCAGCTTGTCATGGGACTATGGCGAAGTTCGCCGTGCTACCATCCGCCGTGAACCCAGCAGGGTCCCAGAAGCCCACCGGGTCCTGAACGCCAAGCTCGCTCTCGAACGCGCGCAGAGGGGATCCCGTGTAGAGCGCCCAGTCGCCCCAGGCGGAGCCAGTCAGACCGTCCTGGAAGAACATGCCGATGATGGCCATCATGGCAAGACGACCGTTCGCGATCTCCGCCGCAAGCTTCTTCTGCTTCTCCGCGGGGTCGCTGGACGTAAGCACCTTGAAGCCGAAGTCGCCGGCCGCGGCAGCGGTGCCAGCGGACTGGTCCTGGGACAGCTCGCAGAACGCGCCGTACGCCACGATCTGCGCCCAGCCCGCCGCAGGAACCTTGGAGATCGCGCCGAGCCCGTTCGGGATGTCCGCGAACTTCAGGCCAGCCGAAGGCGACAGGTAGCCTGGCAGCTTGCCGGTGATTTCGGGCGTGATGTAGCCCATGGTCGCCAGCATGCTCACGCGGCCGTGCTTCAGCTCTGTCTGGCGCCACCTGGCGAAGTTCGCCGTGCTACCATCCGCCGTGAACCCAGCAGGGTCCCAGAAGCCCACCGGGTCCTGAACGCCAAGCTCGCTCTCGAACGCGCGCAGAGGGGATCCCGTGTAGAGCGCCCAGTCGCCCCAGGCGGAGCCAGTCAGACCGTCCTGGAAGAACATGCCGATGATGGCCATCATGGCAAGGCGGAACGTTCGCGATTCTCCGGCGTGAGCTTTTGCTTCTCCGCGGGCAGAGGGGGACGTAAGCCACTCGAAGCCGGAAGTCGACGGACGCGGAAGCGGTGGCCAGCGGACTGGTTCCTGGGGACACTCGCCAGAACGCGCCGTACGCCAGATCGGAACACCAGCCCGCTGCGGGAAACCTTGCAGATCGCGACGAGCCCGTTCGGGATGTTCCGCGAACTTCAGGCCAGCCGAAGCGGACAGGTACCCTGGAAGCTTGCCGGTGATCTCCGGGGTGATGTAGCCCATGGTCGCCAACATGGAAACGCGGC
This sequence comes from Prorocentrum cordatum, assembly GCA_963575745.1. Lineage (NCBI taxonomy): Eukaryota > Dinophyceae > Prorocentrales > Prorocentraceae > Prorocentrum > Prorocentrum cordatum. The sequence goes on along the minus strand of CAUYUJ010003537.1, from coordinate 5,836 downwards.
CGTGCTTCAGCTCCGTCTGGCGCCGGCGGGCGAAATTCTCCGTGCTACCATCCGCCGTGAAGCCAGCGGGGTCCCAGAAGCCCACAGGGTCCTAACGGACTAGCCCGCTCTTCGAACGCGGGCAGAGGGGATCCCGGTTTAGATGCGGCACCAGTCGCCCCAGGCGGAGCCAGTCAGACCGTCACTTGGAGAAACATGCCGATGATTGGCAATCATGGCAAAGGCGACCGTTCGCATCGCCGCAAAGTTTCTTCTGCTTCTCCCCGCGGGGTCGCTGGACGTAAGCACTTGAAAGCCGAAAGTCGCCGGCCGCGAGCAGCGGTGCCAGAGGACTGGTCCTGGGACAGCTCGCAGAACGCGCCGTAGGCCACGATCTGCGCCCAGCCCGCTGCGGGAACCTTGGCGATCGCCCCGAGCCCGTTCGGGACGTCCGCGAACTTCAGGCCAGCCGAAGGCGACAAGTAGCCGGGCAGCTTGCCGGTGATTTCGGGCGTGATGTAACCCATCGTCGCCAGCATGCTCACGCGGCCGTGCTTGAGCTCCGTCTGTCGGCGGCGCGCGAAATTCTCCGTGCTGCCATCCGCTGTGAACCCAGCAGGGTCCCAGAATCCCACGGGGTCCTGAACACCCAGCTCGCTCTCGAACGCGCGCAGCGGAGAGGCGGTGTAGAGCGCCCAATCGCCCCACGCAGACCCGGTTAAACCGTCCTGGAAGAACATCCCGATGATCGCCATCATGGCAAGACGGCCATTCGCGATCTCAGCAGCCAACTTCTTCTGTTTCTCCACGGGGTCGCTGGCGGTGAGCACCTTCCAACCGAAGTCGCCCGCCGCGCCAGGCGTGCCCGGGGCCTGGTTCTGTGACAGCTCGCAGAACGCGGCGTACGCCGCGAATCCTGACTGCGCCAGCCCGCTGCGGGAACCCGTGGAGATCGCGCCGAGCCCGTTCGGGATGTCCGCGAACTTCAGGCCCGCGGACGGCGACAGGTACCCTGGCAGCTTGCCGGTGATCTCTGGGGTGATGTAGCCCATGGTCGCCAGCATGGACACGCGCCCGTGCTTCAGCTCCGTCTGGCGCCGGCGGGCGAAATTCTCCGTGCTACCGTCCGCCGTGAAGCCAGCGGGGTCCCAGAAGCCAACCGGGTCCTGCACGCCCAGCTCGCTCTCGAACGCGCGCAACGGAGACCCCGTGTAGAGCGCCCAGTCGCCCCAGGCGGAGCCAGTCAAGCCGTCCTGGAAAAACATTCCGATGATCGCCATCATGGCCAGACGGCCGTTGGCGATCTCAGCCGCCAACTTCTTCTGCTTCTCTGCGGCGTCGCTGGACGTCAGCACCTTGAAGCCGAAGTCACCCGCCGCAGCAGCGGTGCCAGCGGACTGGTCCTGGGACAGCTCGCAGAACGCACCGTACGCCACGATCTGCGCCCAGCCCGCCGCGGGTACCTTGGAGATCGCGCCGAGCCCGTTCGGGATGTCCGCGAACTTCAGGCCCGCGGACGGCGACAGGTACCCTGGCAGCTTGCCGGTGATCTCTGGGGTGATGTAGCCCATGGTCGCCAGCATGGACACGCGCCCGTGCTTCAGCTCCGTCTGGCGCCGGCGGGCGAAATTCTCCGTGCTTACCATACCCCCCCCCGGGGCCCCGGTGAACCAGCCAGGGGCCCCAGAAGCCCACCGGGTCAACTGAACGCCAAGCGCTCTCGAAACGGCGGCAGAGGGGATCCCGTGTAGAGAGCCCAGTCGACCCAGGCGGAGCCAGTCAGGGACCGTCATCGTGAAGAACATGCCGAGGACTGGCCATCCATGGCAAACGGCCGAGCCGTTCGCGATCTCAGCCGCAAGCTTCTTCTGCTTCTCGCGGGGTCGCTGGACGTAAGCACCTTGAAGCCGAAGTCGCCGGCCGCGGCAGCGGTGCCAGCGGACTGGTCCTGGGACAGCTCGCAGATCGCGCCGTACGCCACGATCTGCGCCCAGCCCGCTGCGGGAACCTTGGAGATCGCGCCGAGCCCGTTCGGGAGTCCCGCCGAAACTTCAGGCCAGGCCGAAAGGCGACAGGTAGCTGGACATGCTTGCCGGTGATTTCGGGCGGATGAGCCCATGGTCGCAGCAGGCTTGCGCGTGGCCGCTCAGCTCTGTCTGGCGCCTCCTTGGCGAAAATTCGCTCGTCTACCATCCGCCGTTGAGAACGGAGGGTCCCAGAAGCCCACCGGGTCCTGAACGCCAAGCTCGCTCTCGAACGCGCGCAGAGGGGATCCCGTGTAGAGCGCCCAGTCGCCCCAGGCGGAGCCCGTCAGACCGTCCTGGAAGAACATGCCGACGATGGCCATCATGGCAAGGCGACCGTTCGCGATCTCCGCCGCAAGCTTCTTCTGCTTCTCCGCGGGGTCGCTGGACGTAAGCACCTTGAAGCCGAAGTCGCCGGCCGCGGCAGCGGTGCCAGCGGACTGGTCCTGGGACAGCTCGCAGAACGCGCCGTACGCCACGATCTGCGCCCAGCCCGCCGCGGGAACCTTGGAGATCGCCCCGAGCCCGTTCGGGATGTCCGCGAACTTCAGGCCAGCCGAAGGCGACAGGTAGCCTGGCAGCTTGCCAGTGATTTCGGGCGTGATGTAGCCCATGGTCGCCAGCATGCTCACGCGGCCGTGCTTCAGCTCTGTCTGGCGCCTCCTGGCGAAGTTCGCCGTGCTACCATCCGCCGTGAACCCAGCAGGGTCCCAGAAGCCCACCGGGTCCTGAACGCCAAGCTCGCTCTCGAACGCGCGCAGAGGGGATCCCGTGTAGAGCGCCCAGTCGCCCCAGGCGGAGCCAGTCAGACCGTCCTGGAAGAACATGCCGATGATGGCCATCATGGCAAGGCGACCGTTCGCGATCTCCGCCGCAAGCTTCTTCTGCTTCTCCGCGGGGTCGCTGGACGTAAGCACCTTGAAGCCGAAGTCGCCAGCCGCGGCAGCGGTGCCAGCGGACTGGTCCTGGGACAGCTCGCAGAACGCGCCGTACGCCACGATCTGCGCCCAGCCCGCTGCGGGAACCTTGGAGATCGCACCGAGCCCGTTCGGGACGTCCGCGAACTTCAGGCCAGCCGAAGGCGTCAAGTAGCCGGGCAGCTTGCCAGTGGATTTCGGGCGTTGATGTAGGCCCATGGTCGCCAGCATGACTCACGGCGGGCCGTGCTTCAGCTCTGTATGGCGCCTCGGGTGAAATTCGCCGTGCTACCACCGCCTGAACAGACAGGGTCCCAGAAGCCCACTGGGTCCTGAACGCCAAGCTCGCTCTCGAACGCCGCCCTCACGACTCTGTGCTGCGCGGAGCCCTGCGGGCGCGCCCTCCTGCCGGCGCTGGACAGCGCACCCCTTGTGAGCAGGGCGAGGGCCACGGACGCCCCGACCGCTGCCAGGCCGACTCCGACGGGCGCCGCGGGCTGAGAGGCGGGCGCCGGGCCAGGTGTCGCCGCGGGATCCAGGGTTGCCTCGGTGTGGCTGCCGAGCCCGCGCTGGCCGAGCGGCGCCGCCACGAAGGCGCTGCCCACCTGGCAGGCCACCAGGCCAGCGGCGAAGGCGGCGACGAGGGCGGCGATGCTGGAGCGAGACATCGTCCCCGTTGTTTGAAGGTGGCACCTCGAGAAAGAAAAGAAAATTAGAGCTGAACGCCCAAGTTTTAAAAAATACACTTTGAGCCAAAAACGGCTACGCGGGACGGGGTCGGTTGGCAGACGACGTCACAATATAATTCCGTATGTGCATTTGAACCAAACAGAGATCCCGTGTTGGACTAGCGGTTTTATGTTACCAACTGGATCTAGGCAACGATGTTACGTAAGACGTTTTAGCCAGTGAATAGCTCTTGGCCCCGACTGGCCAAATCCACTCCAACTCGACCATTTCCGATCTATATTCCGTTCTAACTCCATTCTCCTTCCTGGACCCGAATGGCTAGAATCCTCTCTAACAGGATTTGCCATCTGAACTCCTGTCTACCTTCGTCTTCCTTCCTGGCCCAGATGGCAAGAATCCTCTATGACTCTACGACTTTCTACCAAGATTCCTCTCTCCAACTCCATTTTCCTTCCTGGCCCAGAATGGCCAGAATCCTTTCGAACTCTAGCACTTCCTATCTAAATTCCTTTCTCTGACGCCATTTTCCTCCCTGGCCCCGAAAGGCTGGAATCCTCTCTGACTGTGGAACTTCCTATATAAACTCCTCTCGAACTCAATTCTCCGTTCTGGCCCCGGATGGTCAGAGTACTCTCTAACTCCATATTCCTTCCTGGCCCCGAATGACGGAATCCTCTCGAACTCTAGGACTTCCTATCTCAGCTCCTCTCTAACTCAATTTCCCTTCCAGCCCCCGAACGGACAGAATCCCCTCTCTAACTCTAGGACTTCCTATCTAAATTCCGCTCTAACTCAATTGAGCTTCCTGGCCCCGAATGGCCAGAATCCTCTCTAACTCTAGGACTTCATATCTCAACTCCCTCCTTTCTCTAAGTGCATGTTCCTTCCTGGCCCCGAATGGTCTAGGATGTCCTGATACAATTCCTCTATAACTCTATGTTCCTTCCTGGCCCCGAGTGGCCAGAAGCCTTTCTAACTCTAGGACTTCGTATCTACATGCCTCTCTCTAACGCCATTCTCCTCCCTGGCACCGAGTGGCCAGAATCCTCTCGAACTCTAGGATGACCGATTCAAAGCCCTCTCTCTAACTCAATGTTCCTTCCTGGCTCCGAATGACCAGAATCCTCTCTGACTCTAGAATATCCTGTCTGGATTTCTCTCTAACGCCATGCTCCGTCCTGGCCCCGAATGGCCAGAATCCTCTCTAACTCTAGGACTTCCTGTCTAAACTCCTCTCTCTCTCTCTAACTACATGTTCCTTCTTGGCCCCGAACGGCGAGAATCCTTTCTAACGCTGAAATGTCATAAACATTCCTCTCCAACTCCATGTGGCTCCCTGGCCTCGAATGGCCAAAATCCTCGGTAACTCCCGGACTTCCGATCTAAACTCCTCTATACATCCATGTTGCTTCCTGGCACCGAATGGCCAGAATCCCGCCTACCTCTAGGACTGTGTATCCAAGTGCCTCTCTGACTCCGTTTTTTCCTGGCCCTGAATGGCCAGAGCCCGCTCTAAGTCTCAAGGTTCCTACCGACGTTCCTTTCTAACTCCATTTTCCTTCCTGGCCCAGAATGACCAGAAACCTCACGACCTCTAGGATTTCGTATCCGAGATCCTCTCTGGCTCAATGTCCCTTCCTGGCCCGGAATGACCAGAAAATCTCTAATTCCAGGATTGCTTCTCAAAGTCTAACTCTAGGAGTCCTAAACCAAATGCCTATCCGACGATTGATTCCCTTGGCATGTATACGTTCTAACTCCTACCGCATGCATCGTCAGTCTGGGAGCATAGCTTTAGAACTGCATGATAACACCCGAGGGTGCCATAGTCGCAAGAGGCATGACCGCAGGTGACGAGGATGACGGTTTATTTAAATGCGTGATCTCTGGCACTGATATGCGAGCCTCTACACGAACTTAGACCAGGACCCTAGCACTACTAAAGGCCTGCCAAAACACATGACAGACACCACTACGACCCATCCACCACTAACAAAACAACTACCATCCTACTAACGCTACGACTACGACTACAGACATGACTTTGACTATGACTATGACTAGGACTAGGACTACGACTGTGACTGCCACTACGACTACCACTACTGCGACTACTACTCATACTGCAATTGCTATTACTACAACTACGAATCCGAATGCTACTAAGACTGCTACTCCTACGACTACGACTACTACTACTACTACTACTACTACTACTACTACTGC
>CAUYUJ010003536.1:552133-584672 GCA_963575745.1 Prorocentrum cordatum | reverse complement strand
AGGTCTGAACTCGGTCTGATACTCGAGCTAAGTTTGGCAAACTATTCGTATTGTTCGAGTCATCTTGAGAGGTGCTGTCGATTTACGCACGTAACTCGGGATGTAGAAGAGCTACAGAGCTCGTATAGAAGACAATCCAATATCAGGGGGGCGTTCGGCTGTTGCATCGAAAGGTTTGAAGTCGGGCTGAAAACTAGTTCTCTATAATTTTTTTCGACATTATATATTATCAGGAAGCTCTATGAGTCCCCTGGCGGCAAGAAAGGTTGGCGGTTTACCGCCGGCGCCCAGTGCACTCACAGATACAAGCACACGCACACACGCGCACGCGAGCACACACACAGAACACCACACCTACAAACGCAAACGTGCACACAAACACGAAACCACACGTAGAAAATCATGTCTTACACACAAAGAAATCACGCGCACACATACACACAAGCACGCACACACATACAAATATACACAAAGGTGCAAACACCCACAGACAAGCCGCCTCCACGCGCCTCGCCCCGCACCGATCATTTGGAGAAAAGTAACTCGTAGAGCTTCCCTTAGCAAGTTGTTGCTGGAAGCTTAAGAGTAATTCCGGGGCGCTGGAGAGCTAGTTCGCAAGAAAAATCTCGACGGAACTTTTGCTGACTTTTGGTCGGTTGAAAATTTTGTTCTCAGAATTTGAACATTCGTTAGAGCTCTAGTATTTTTTCCCGTGATATTCGATCTTATTCCCGCTCGCCGTCTTGATCTCAGCTCGATCGGGTGCCTTTAACTGCCAAAAAGCACACGGGCGGGATCGGCCGTTTCTGGTCATCTTGACACGCGATGACGGTTTTATGAACATAACTCGAGCTTTAGGACAGCTACAGAGCTGGTAAGCACAGCTAATCGATTCAGAATGATCAGGCGCGTTCGCCTGTTTAATCTAGAGGTCTGAACTCGGTCTGCTAGCCGAGCTAGGTTCGCAAACCTATTCGTATCATTCAGGTCATCTTGACAGACGCTCTCGGTTTTCTGTATCTAACTCGAGCTATAGGATAGCTACAGAGGTGATACTTACAGAAACCGATTCAGAATCATCAGTCGTATTTGTCTGCTAAATCCAAAGCTCTGAACTCGGTCTGCTGCTCGATCTAGAATCGCGAAACTTTCGTATTGTTCGAGTGATCTTGAGAAGTGCTCTCGGTTTCTGCACTCAACTCGGGCTGGGGGGGGGGGGCTACAGTGCTGGTGGTCACAGGAATCGATTCGAAGACATCAGGCGCGTCCGTCTGTCGAATCCAGAGCTCCGAACTCGGTCTGCTGCCCGAACTAGTCTGCGAAACTATTGTATTGTTCGAGTCATCCAGTAATTTTTCGAACGATGACGATGCCTTTCGATGTAGCTCGAGCTGCAGATGAGATTAGAGCTGGTTGGCACAGCAATTAGACGAATATCGCCAGGAGTGCATGTTCCTTCTTCACATGCTCCTTCTCCCCTTGTTCCTCCTGCTCGTACTCTTGCTCCATCTCCTCATCTTCCTCCTCTTCATCATCATCATCATCGTTCCTCTTGTCCCTCTGCAGCCTTTCCCATCCTGCTCGTCATCCTGCTTTTCTTTTTTCCCGTCCTTCTCCTCCGCCGGCTTCTTTTTCTCCTCCTCCTTTTCTTCCTCAGCCTCCTCCATCTCCTTTCCTCCTCACTCCTTCTTCCCCTCCCCGTCCTCCTCCATGAAACCGCGCCCTCGCGCGCGGAATGCGAGATTGCTGCGCTCGCGTTCCACGAGGAAGCTCTGCGAGTTCCCGGCGGTGACCAAGGTTGACGGTTTACCGCCGGCTCTCAGTTTGAACATTCGTTAGAGCTCTTAGTATTTTTCCCCCATATTCGTTTTTTTTTTCTCGCTCGCCATCTTAATTTCAGGTCGATCGGGTACCTAGTGCTGCCAAAAACCATGTGGGCGGGATCGGCTGTCCAGTGCCATCTTGCATGTGCTGTCGGTTTTCTCAACTTAGCTTGAGCTGTAGAAGTGCTACAGAGCTGGCAGGCACATCTTATTCAACTAGAATCATCGGGCGCGTTCGTCTCAAGTATGAAGGTGTCTGCACTCGGTCTGCTAGCAGGGCTGGGTCCACTAAACTTTTCGTATTCTGGTAATAGACTCGAGCTGCAGATCAACCACAGAGCTATTTGGCACAGCAATCGAAAGAGAATCATCAGGCGCGCCATTCTACGCATCTTGATGCTCGAACTCAGTTTGCTACCAGAGCTGGGTCTGACAATCTTTTCGTACTCTTCTAGTTTTTCTTAGAGATGATGATGATGATGATTTTGTTGGCTTATCTCGAGCTGCAGATGATCTACATAACTGTTTGGCACAGAAATTGGAAGGAAATCATCATGAGCGCTAGTCACAAGTATCTAGATGCCCAAACTCGGTCTGCTACCAGAGCTGGGTCCGAACACCTCTTCGTACTCTGTTATTTTTTTCAGAAATAATGATGAGTTTCTTGATGTAACTCGAGCTGCAGATGAGCCACAGAGTTCTTTGGCACAGCAATCGGAAGGAAATCACCAGACGACCTAGTCTCAAGTATCTAGATGCTCGTACTGGGTCTGCTTCCAGAGCTGGAATGCGGTACTAATTCCTTCAGAGATAACGATGGCTTTCTTGATGTAGCTCGAGCTGCAGATGAGATTAGAGCTGGTTGGCACATCAATTGGACGACGATCATCGGGAGCGCTTGTTGCAGGTAACTAGATGCTTGAATTCGGCTGACTACCAGAGCTGGAACAAACAACCATGGGTAGTTCTGCTCCTCGTCCTCTTCCTTCATCTTTCTCCTCCTCCTCTCCCTCCTCCATCTGCTCGTTCTCCTCTTCCTCCTCCTTCTCTTCCTCCTTCGTCTGATCTTGCTCGCCCTCGCGCGCGCGGAATGCGGGATTGCCGCGCCCGCAGTGCGCGAGGAAGCTTTGCGAGTTCCCGGCGGTAGCCAAGGTTGCGGAAGCGGAGTTTACCTCCCGCTCTCCCGCGGCCTTGGCCCGTCGGGGACTCCTCGAGCCGCGTCGCGCGGACAGGTTTTGTGCGTACACACGTAACGTACATCTCTGAGTGCCGAACGGGTGACCTGTCGGCATTGGATTGATTAGTTGTTCTTGCGTGCCCCTTTCTTGTGCGGCATCATGACAGCGCAATTTTGTTCGATGAGTTCTGTTTTGACCAGTTGGAAAAGAAAAACAAGGAGAATCAAACTGGCGATTTGTAGACAAGCTGCATTTGATGTTATGCAGTTTAATGCTCGTGATCCATATTTTGTGGCTGATCCGAATACTTTGCCCGCGTTTGGCTGGTTTGATAACCTCGATGATTGTGCGCGAAACCCATGCCCGTTTCAGGGGAACTCGGAGGAGCAGGTCAATATATTGTTGAGTTCCTTATCGGTGCCAACTGCTGGGCCAACTGATCGTGGATAAGCTTTCTCGTCTCATTCGGTTGCGTATTCTCCAGGTGTGGTGCAGTCTCCAGATGGTGGGCTGCAGTCAGAGATCCATACGGCCGCTTCCGGATCCCAGGATGTAGGACCCAACCTTGCTGCTGAAGAAGCGTCGCTTGCTTCTCAAGCAATTGATGCTGTACTGCACTCAGTTCCTTTGGATTGTTCTCTGCACTCAGCTCCTTTGGATTATTCTCTGCACTCAGTTCCTTTGGATTATTCTCGAGAGCAAAGGGAAGGTGGAGGCCCCGAGGCGCTGCCGTTGGCATCCTCGAAAACCCACGGAGAGTGCGAAGTCGACCAGCGTAAAGATAACTGTGCTTCTTCTTCCCGGCTCTGTTCAGAGGAGTTGCAGAGCAATCGATCTGAGTGTCGAGCTGCCAGGGACTGGGCCCGTGCCAATTGCGATGCAGTTTCTCTATGGCGGGAATTCGAACGGCTCCCCAAAGATGAGTTTCATGCTCGGATCGAGGCGCTCAAGGCATACAAACTTCGAATGGGAATTGAGAGTCCCGAGGAGGCGCCGAGTCCAGAGGAGGATGCTGGCCGTGGGAAAGGCCAGAGGCACCGCAGAAACAGGAGGCGGGCAAGGGCGAAGGCTCAGGCAGTTCTAACTGGCTCTTTATGTCAAAGTCGGCCCATCCATCTACTTGCGATCCTCCCCAACCTCCGTCCTCTTTGGCGGACTTGTGCAGTTCTTCAAATCACGTCGAGTGCGCCGGCACGGCTACCACATGGGTGCTCCAGAGGCACATCGCGCGCCTGCTCGTGGCGGACCTCCTGCAGGAGGTGGGCGCTGATTGGGATGCGGTCTTCCACGCGTGGGATAAAATGGCCACCCTGCGAGAGAGGGCAAATTTCTATTTGAAACAGGCTACTCTGCACCGTCTGTGTGAGGCTTACCACCGTGATGGGGAGGAGGGCGCGGACATCCAGAGACTCTGGGAGCAGTGTCGGTTGGACAAGATCAGGATGCGCCGTATTGCGGGGTGGTGCTTCGGACATTGGCGGTGCTTGACATTCTACTCAAGTGGTGCTCAACGGTTGATGGAACAACGCTTGCAGAGCCACATTAGGAACCTTCGTGTAACCTTTTGGCCTCCCCATCATAAATATTCTACGGCTTCACACCCTGGGAGTTCCACGACTGGGAGTTTATCTAATGCAGTTGTGAGTTCAGCAGTGACGGAGGACGAGGAGAAACGTAACCACGTAGATTATTTGCTTCAGTTGGCGTGTAATTTAAGGATCAGGAAATACTGCTTCCGCAAGTCTGGCTGGGTAAAGCTCGTTCACTCTTTCACGGCTGCCACGCTGTATCGCCTTATGGCCTCGGGTGCCGAGGAAAAGGCTGTGTTGCTTGAAGCGCTTCTTCGGGGTCGCGCGAGACTTGGCCCGGTAGCCAATTTGACCCATCTGTCGACGGATATCAGAGACTTTCGTCACCACAGACTCGTTCCCAAAAGCGTTACGGAAGCTATGAGATACGTGACTAATTTTCAGGATGAGTGGATGCATCGCAATGTCAAGAACTACCGTGAGTTGGCGGCCAAGGCGGGATACCCAATTGATTGATTGATTTAGTGATTGCACATAGGCTGACATGGTTGGCCAGAACCAGAAATTGCTACGTTGTATTCCATACTTCCCTTATTGAACATGCGAGCAAAACAAAACTTGACGGCCTCCGTGGATTCTTCGACGGAGGTCGCTCTGTGGAGGGATGTGCTGCAGAATGGTGTTTAGGTTTGTGTGTGCACGGGGCGTGGCTGTTCGTGGCGGAGGAAGCTTTCTCGCTTGATGCCTCTGCTTCTGTCGTGTTCTGTGTGATGTTTGCAGCGCAACGGCTCTGTACGGCCGTGGTGCACGTTTTGGGTAGCCTTTTTCATCTAACCTGTTCCTACACCTTTGCAATTTCACATGTCGTGCTGCATTCTTTTCTTTGTTCCTGCATCCTATTCCGATGCCTATGCCTCAGTGGGTCGGCAGTGTGATGATAAGAGATGCCTTCTCTAGCTACCCTGTGCTCCGTTTGGGAGTCTTAGGGCTAAGCTGTCGCAGCTGTCCGCGCCCTGACTCAAACTCAAAACCAAGGTTGACGGTTTACCGCCGCCTCCCAGTTGGCAAGACAAATCTCGACGGACGTTTGCATAATTTCGTTTGGCTTAAATTCGATTTCTCGAAATCTGAAAATTCGTTGGATCTGTAGTATTTCCCCCCCGCATCTTCGATCGGATTCCCGCTCGCCACCCGAATATCAGGTCGACCGGGTACCTATTATTGTCAGAGAGCACTCAGGCGGGATCGGCTGTCTAGTGTCACCTTTGCAGGTGCTGTCGGTTTTCTTAACTTAACTCGGGCTGTAGAACAGCTACAGAGCTTGCAGGCACACCTAATCGATCTAGAACCATCAGGCGCGTTAGTCTCAAGTATCTAGATGTCCGAACTCGGTCTCCCGCCAGAGCTGGGCCCGAACGCACTTTTTTATATTAAAAATATTATATATGTATATATAAAAATATTATATATTGAAAAAAAGGAATAAGGGTGAGCTTCTTGCTGTAGCTCGAGGTGCAGATGAGTTGCAGAACTGTTTGGCACAGCAATCGGAAGGAAATCATTCGACGCGCTATTCTCAAGTATCTAGATGTCCGAACTCGGTCTGTTACCGTAGCTGGGTTCGACAAAACTTTTCGCAGTCTTCTACATTTTTACTGATGACGATGAGTTTCCTGATGTAACTCGAGTGGCAGATGAGCTACAGAGCTGTTCAGCACAGCAATCGAGTGCAAATCATCAGGAGCGCTACTCTGAAGTATCTAGATGCCCGAACTCGGTCTGCTACCAGAGCTGATTCCGACAAACTATTCGTACTCTGTTTTTAAGAGATGATTATGATTTTATGGATGCAACTCGAGCTGCATATGAGGTACATATCTGTCCGGCATAGCAATCGGGGTAATATCATCAGACGCTCTTGTCTCGAGTATCTAGATGCCCGAACTCGGTCTGCTACCAGAGCTGGATTCGAAAAACTATTCGTACTCTGCTCATTTTGAGATATTTCGAAGACTTTCAATGCAGCTCGAGCTGCATATGACCTTAGAGCTGTTCGGCACCAATTAGACGAACCATCAGGAGCGCTCGATGCAATTATCTACATGGTGGAAATTGGTTTGCTACCAGAGCTGGAACCAAACAACTCTTCGTACTCCTGCTACTCGTCCTCTCCCTTCTCCTCCTTCTCCCCCTCCTCGTCCTTCTTCATTTGCTTCTTTTCCTCTTTCTCCTCCAGCTCCTTCTCCTCCTCATTATCCTCATCTTTCTTCTCTTCATCACCATCATCGTCCCTCTTTTCTCCCTCTCCACCCCTCCCCCTCCTGCTCGTCATTCTCCCCCTCCTCCTCCCCCTCCGTCTCCTCCGCCTGCTCCTTTTTCTCCTCCTCCTTCTCATCCTCGGCCTCCTCCATCTCCTTCTTCTCCTCGCTCCTTCTTCTCCTCCGCGTCCTTGTGCATGAAGCCGCGCCCTCGCGCGCGCGAAATGCGAGATTGCCGCCCCCGCATTTCACGAGGAAGCTCTACGAGTTCCCAGCGGTAAGCAGGGTTGACGGTCTACCGCCGGCTCCCAGTTTATCAAAAAACACAGAAACTTCCGTCGAGTTTTTTTTTTTTTTGGGTGGACTTTCGGCGTCGATGAGCTAGATCAATTCTCGCGCGGGGATGCAGCCCACCCGCCCGGGGCAGACAGTGTGGTGACATGGGGTCGGTTTTCCGAAGATTCTGAGAGATTTGAAATTTCGTTTTGAGGATCCAGACTGGGGGCCGGCTGTAAACCGTGAACCAGTTTACCGCCGGGGCCCTCGTAGAGATGAACGCGCAGATCAATGGTCTGCTGGCGAAAAAAGAGCGTTATCGAACATCAGTTTAAAAACTCGCAAAATGCATTTTCGGGATTTGTCGACCTCGGTTTCTCCACGTCTTTTGGCAGTAATATTGAAGCTACGGACCTGAGCATTTGACAGGCAGGCCCAGCATAACCCACTACGCGTGAGAAAAATATTGGTTCTTAAAACGAACTGTCAAATATCTTACAATCGTTAAATAACCGAGCTCAGGTTGCCACGTTGTCCGCCCGGGCTTGGTGGGCCAACTAGCTGCGCCCCGCGCCGGAATTCCTCTTGCTCATCGATGCCGAAGAGCTCTGCAAGGTATTTGTATTCCTTGTAGTATGGCGCGTTCGATGGTGCAACTCTCAGGGCTGTAGCTGCAGTGTTTCGATCAAAACACTTGGGGACACCGACGTCGTACATGGGGGCCGACGGTGAACCGTCAACCAGGTTGCCGCCGGGGCCCCCGTAGAGCCCGCAAAGCGCTAATCAGCGCCAGATAACGAGAAGAGAGCGTTCTCGAATGTCGGCTAGAAAAGGAATAAAATGTAGTTTTTAGGTCTTACACGTCGTCGGTCCCGCCAAGTGTTTTGATAGTAATTCTGCAGCTGCGGACCTGGGGATTTTACTGGCAGACGCGCCATGCTGGGAGCCTTGGTTACCGCCAGGAACTCGTAGAGCTTCCTCGATATACATGAACGGAATGCGGGCGCGGCAATCTCGCATTCCGCGCGCGCGAGGGCGCGGTTTCATGGGGGGGGGGGGGGGGGGCGTGAAGGGGAAGAAGGAGTGCGGGCGAGAAGGAAATCTGACGAGCAGGAGAAGGAAGGGTGGAGGGAAAGAAACGGGACGATGATGATGATGAGGAGGAGGAAGATGAGGAGAATACGGAAGAGACGAAGCAGGAGGAGAAAGATGAGAAGGCACAGGTGAAGGAGGAAGAGGAGGAGGAGAAGGAGGAGGGAAGAGGGCGAGGAGCAAGAGTACGAATAGTTGCTTGGTTCCAGCTCTGGTACCAGACCGATTTGAAATATGTAGATACTTGAAACTAGCACTCTTGATGATTTCCTTCCAACTGCTGTGCCGAACAGCTTAATCTCATCTGCAGCTCGAGCTACATCGTTGTTTGCTTCCAACTGTTGGAAGCAGACCGAGTTCGGGCATCTAGATACTTGAGACCAGCGCTTCTGATGATTTCCTTCCGATGTTGTGCCAAACAGCTCTGTAGCTCATCTGCAGCTCGAGTTATTTCAAGAAAGTCATCATTATCTTTTAAACATTAGGAGAGTACGCATATTTTTTGGACCCAGCGCTGGTGGCAGATCGAGTTCGGGCATCTAGATACTCGAGATTAGTGCTTATGATGATTCTCTTCCGGTTTTTGTGCAGAACAGCTCTCTAGCTCATCTTCACCTCGAATTTCATCAAGAAACTCATCATCATCTCTGAACAACATAGCAGAGTAGGAATAGTTTTTGTCGGACCCAGCTCTGGCAGCAGACCGAGTTCGGGCATCTAGATACTTGAGACTCGCGCTTCTGATGATTTCCTTGCGATTGCTGTGCCTCGCAGCTCTGTGGCTCATCTGCAGCTCGAGTTAAATCAAGAAAATCATCATCATCATCTTAAAGAAAATGGCAGAGTACGAATAGTTTTTCGAGCCCAGCTCTGGAAGCATACCGAATTCGGGCATCTAGATGCTTTGGGCGAGCGCTTCTGATGATTGCCTTCCGATTGCCGTGCCGAACAGCTTTGTAGCTCATCTGAAGCTCGAGTTAAGTTCAGAAAACCGACAGCACCTACCAAGATGGGACTAAACGCCGATCGCGCCTACATGCTTTTTGACAGTCTAATGTACCCGATCGACTTGAGATTAAGATGGCGAGCGGGAATAAGGTCAAATATAGGGGGGAAAATATTAGAGCTCTAACGAACGTTCAGATTTCGAGAAATTCAATTGAACTAGGTCAAAAAAGACAAAACTTCAGTCGATATTTGTTTGCCAACTAGCCCGCCGGCGCGCCGGAATTACTCTAGCTTCGCCGCTTCGCTCTTAGGGAAGCTCTACGAGTCACTTCGCTCGTAGGGATGCTCTACGAGTCAAGTGCCTCTCAGCCCCATAGCCAGCACGCAGCTCGAAGAGAGTGGAGAAAACGATTGCGATATCGAAATAGCAGAGTATGGATCGGTTTTTTGTTTCCAGCTTTGGTAGCATACCATTCTCAGGTATCCAGATACACTTGAGACTAGCGCTTCTAAGCTTTTCCTTTGGATTGCTGTGCCGAACGGCTCTGTAGCTCATCTCCAGCTCGAGTTGAGTTCAGAAAACCAGCAGCAGCTGTCAAGATAACACTGAACAGCCGATCCCGCCCACATGCTTTTCGATAGTGGTATCCACCTGGTCGGCCTGATATCAAGATGGGGAGCAGGAGTAGATGATATGTACGATATCTGCAATGACGCATCGTATTTGAAGTTTTTTGTTTGCAGAAACCTTCTACCACTTGAAGTGTCCCGATCCACTTCCAGTTCAGGAAGTCGTGTTCTCACATGTGCTCATGATGGACGCGTGTCGTGCGGGAACACCTGCAGGGAGATTTGATGGATCGTGGATACTAGCTCAGAGCACCGATGTGACAGACATTGCAACAAGTTGTGCTCCGCCCCCCGGCACATTGTACGTCGACAATCCGTGGCGTGCTCATGTTCAATACTGCCAGTACCTGCAGGGTAACCTGCCTCATTTGCTCCTATGAGCAGAGCTACTACACCATTTGGTACTCCGCAGAATGCTGGGAGCAACAACAGCCTGCAGGCGAGGCTCCAAAGCATTCAGATGGATCCGCAGCTCTACCATGCTCTACATCCACATGCGGGGCAACCTGCCATTCCTGACCAATACGCCATACAGAGAATTTCATTTCGTCAGCAAGAATGGATGTATCGGCGGATGCGTGAGGCCGCTCAGAGCATGCGGAGGAATGGCATTGTTCCTCCTAATGCCAACTGGACGCCGCCGCGGTAGTAAGATCCGGACCCGAATCCTTCACCGGACAACCCCAATCGGTTCGGCTATGTGCCAGCATTCTTCACTGATCCGACTTGCGATCCAACGTCTGCCGATCATTCCACAGCAGCGTCAATGGATCATCCACTTTTTCCTGACTATCATGTCCAGGTGAGTGGTATTCCCCGGATTGGAATACAGCCCGAAAGTCGATGCGTTCGAGCGACGGCCGGCACTTCGGCCAGTCGTAGTTGACACGTGGCTCAGGATATGACTCGTGGAGCCCCCCTAAGAGCGAAGCGGCGAAGCTAGAGAGTAATTCCAAACGCGCCGGGGGGCTAGTTGGCAAAACAAATTTCGACAGAAGTTTTTTTTCTTCCCCAAATTTTGAACATTCGTTAGAGCTCTAATTTTTTCTCCCCATATACGATCTCATCCCCGCTCGCCATCTTAATATCAGGTCGATCAGGTACATATCACCGTCAAAAAGCACTCAGGCGGGATCGGCTATTTAGTCTAATCTAGGCAGGTGCTGTCGGTTTTCTGAACTAAACCCGAGCTGCAGATGAGCTACAGAGCTGTTCGGCACAGAAATCGAAAGATAATCATCATACGCTCTAGTCTCAAGTATCTAGATGCCCGAACTTGGTCTGCTCCCAGGGCTGGGTCCGAAAAACTACTCGTACTCTGCTAAGTTTTGAAGAGATGATGATGCGCTTCTTGATGTAACTCGAGCTGCAGATGAACTACAGAGCAGTTTGGCACATTAGTCGAAATATAATCATCAGAAGCGCTAGTCTCGAGTATCGAGATGCCCGAACTCGGTCTGCTACCAGAGCTGGGTCTTACAAACTATTCGTACTCTGTTTTTTTTTGAAGAGATGTTGATGGTCTTCTCGAAATAACTCGAGCTGCAGATGAGCCGCAGAGCTGTTTGGCATAGGGATCGAAAGGAAATCAACTGAAGCGCTAGTCTCGAGTATCGAGATGCCCGAACTCGGTCTGCTACCAGAGCTGGGTCTGACAAACTATTCGTACTCTGCTTTTTTTGAAGAGATGTCGATGGTCTTCTTGAAATAACTCGAGCTGCAGATGAACCGCAGAGCTGTTTGGCATAGCGATCGAAAGGACATCAACGGAAGCGCTAGTCTCAATCAAGTATCTAGATGCCCGAACTCGGTCTGCTACCAGAGCTTGGTCCGGCAAACTATTCCTACTCTGGTATGTTTTCAGAAATGATGATGACTTTCTTGATGTAGCTTGAGCTGCAGATAAGTTAGGATGCTCGGCGCAGCAATTCCAAAGAGCATCAAGAGTGCTAGTTGCCAGTATCTACATCTTTGAAACCGGTCTGGAACCAGAGCTGGAACCAAAAAACTATTCGTACTCCTGCTCCTCGTCCTTTTCCCTCCTCCTCCTTCTCCCCCTCCCCCTCTTCCTCGGTCGTCTGTCTCCTCTTTCTCTTCCTGCTCCGTCTCTTCCTCCTTCTCCTCATCTTCCTCCTCTTCATCATCATCATCGTCCCTTTTCTCCCCCTTCCACCCTTCCCCCTCCGGCTCGTCATCCTCTTCTTCCTCCTTCCCTTTCTTCTCCTCCGCATGCTCCTTTTCCTCCTCCTCCTTCTCTTCCTCAGCCTTCTCCATCTCCTTCTCGTCCTCACTCCTTCTTCTGCTTCGCGTCCTCCTCCATGAAACCGCGCCCTCGCGCGCGCGGAATGCGAGTTTGCCGCGCCCGCAATCCATTCCTGCATATCGAGGAAGCTCTACGAGTTCCCGGCGGTACCCAAGGTTGACGGTTTACCGCTGGCTCCCAGTGTATTAGGCGTGCGGGGCAGATGCCTTACTATGGTTCCCTGGCCCCCCGCATGGATGACGATGTGCAGCAAACGGGCTCCAGGCCTAGTGCCGCCGCCGACCATGGGGGAGTTGCTCCCTGAGATTCTGGACATGCACGAGGCGCAGCAAGCCCATTTGGCTATGCAGGCACACGCCAGCGCCGAAACCAGGATTGTCAGGCCAACTGAATACTTAGCCTCGCGGGACAACCTGCTAATCCCAATATAACGGGGGCACCTGCGAGCAGTGCAGCTATTGTTGATCAATGCAGCTACCGACGGTGTGACATATTCGGTTCGAGACTGATGAATCCAGCCTAGATTGTCGGATGCGTATCAGACCGTCGGCAGCGCCGTCCTCATCAGTGACGGCGATCTCAGTAAGTTTGCCATGTGCCTGGACCTGTTCAAGAATCGCGATAAGGTCTGGCGCCTCCAGTGCGGTCGCATATTCCTCGCACAATGCTGGGAACCGAGTGATACAGGCCAATGTGGATAGACAGCTGGCTGGAAACATTGGAGATTCCGTAAGTGAGGCGCCCTGCGCTAAATGTAGAGTTGCTGGCCCTATTACTGCGAAGTTTCATTAAGCCCTTGCTGGAAATAGAGTCACTCAATCGTGATGAAGACATTTTCCGAGGGACGAACGAGCGTAATGACGAGCGCCGCGACCGTTTTGATAACGATTCCAGCGGGGCCACCTGCATGACCAGCCAATGCGGGGCTAGTAACGGAGACAACACTCGCAGGGACAACTGCTATAGATGTGCCTATGCCACTGGTGGCAGAGACTGACACAACGCACGAACACCTGCTAGATCGGCTCCACCTTCGGTACCAGTGAACGACAGAGGCGCATGGAAATGGCTAATGACAGGAGCACTCAACGGCTTTAGTCTTCGCGCTCATATATATATATATATATATATATATATATATGTATCATATGGGCGAGATCTCAGAGCCAGCCCAGGGCGACAAGCCCTATGAGCATGCGCAGTGACAGCAGTGGGATATGTATACGCGACATGCTGCGCACGGTACTTCTGATATGCACTGATGGTCAGATGAGCGTGCGCGCGGAAGAGGGTACGACTTACCCACTATCTCCACATCACAACCATGTATGTATGACCGATGTCCTGAGGCCCGAATCTTTGAACATAATCCCATGTCGGAGGAAGAGGCTCGTGGATATATGCATATTTTCTCATCTGCCGCAAGCAATGATTAGGTGTTGGAGCAGGGGCGCTACAACGGCTTTCATGGTGCGACAGTATTTGCAATTCCGGGAATTTCTGGTGAACGCCATGAGCTAGCTTTGGCAGCGAACAGTGGAACTCTGATCAACGTTTTTTTTTTTTTTTTTTTTTTTTTTTTTTTTTTTTTTTTTTTTTTTTTTTTTTTTTTTTTTTTTTTTTTTTTTTTTTTTTTTTTCTCTCTCCTTTTTTTTTTCCTTCGCGATTTGCGACGAACCCTTGCATTGCAAGATTGCATGTGAGGAAAGGAGAGATCCCGCGGGGCAAGCTGGTTTGCCGAGACTTGATACGTACTCAGCAAATGTGGCTGAGGGCTCTGGGGAGAACCTCCCTGCCATCTTGGGTCTGAGGAGCGTGTCCGACATTAGGGCCATCCTGATCCTTGAGCAGGGGCGCGAGAAGATGAACACCCCTGGCGTGGAGATGTGCAAGGTTCTAGTAGGAAAAGGTGCCCAGGTACTCGATCTGATGAAGACGCCCTCTGGGCATCTGGCGCCCACAGCTGACGAGTACGAGATGGCTTTTGAGGATCTAGGGTCGATGTCGTTTACTATCACGGCCAACCCTCAGTGCGAAGAGGCTCCATTACTCGTCGAGGAAGCATCTGATCCAGAGCCCGTCGCAGGGGCGCCTGCTGTGCATGATGCCCACGCATGCATGATGTCACAGGATGCGAAGGGCATCGGTTTCTCCATTAATGAGGAGACGTTCGATTTCACGATCCAGACTTGGGTGAATAACACTTTGAAGACAAGGCGTCGTAGAAATATGTCCTTGGGGACTACCCCTACCTCGGCCGACAAGGACTTCGCCCTCCGCAATTTGCAGGCGAAGATATATCAGGCCATCTACGAGGAGGGTGCGAAGTGTACGCCTCCCGATGCACAGGCAGGGACACCTGCAGAAGTGGGTGATGGCGCTGAGAAGTTTGATACTTTTACTTCGAGCAGCGGTTCTGCAGCGCAGCACGGCGCTGGTATTTGGACGCCCCCATCGCCAAACGAGTGACGGGGGCAGGCGCGTGCCGCGGCCTCTCGCGCTTTCTCAGACAGGCCGAACATTCAGGTGCTGTCGGCAAACGCGGGGGAACCTGCATTCTTTTCCCAGGCGCCGGCTGTGCGTGCCAGGGACCGTGGCAAGCCCGGCTGTGCGGCTGCCACGAACAGCAGTGGGCCCGTCTGTGTGGCCGCTGCAGAAAAAGAAGGATTGTCGCTTCATTATCATTCTCGTGCATATGTCATTGAGGATATACGGACAGCTTGCGCTGAACTCCGAGCCCGTGGATACATGTGCGATCGTATTTCACATACGGGGTATTCACCTCCTCTGGTACACAGCATTTGGGCGCGTCACTCTCGGGAGATTACCAAGTTGTGGGTAGCAGCTCCTGCTGACCGGTATGTGAGGCTGCCTGGCAAGAGGGCAGGGCCGCGCTACCAGCGTATCCAAAATCTGATGTCCAAGGCTCGGGCTCTACGTATGACCATTGTGCTTGTGGGGCCGCCAGGATATTTCTGGAAACGAGGTCCCGTACGAGATGCTATTGAAGATCTTGACTTGCAAGTCATGCGCATGCGTTTTGCCACTTCGGCCTCAAGTACGACCGCGCAAACAAGTTGCCCAGCGGATCATATCTGCAAGTGGCGACTGCGTACACGCGCATTTCCACCAATCTATGGCGATGCGCATGCAATGTAGCAGGGGAACTTGCAGAACCTACTGAGCACATTCTAGACTGGTGTGGAAAAGGTGCTCAGAAGGCCGAATAGCGGAACAAGACACTAGCGATCATGACCGCAAGGTTGATTGAGCGAATGGATTTCAATAAAACACAAAGAAATCACACAAGTGCTGTACATCTGAGTATCCATGCTCGTGTTGATAAAGGAGCTCGAACCTACGTCCAGTCTCCTAAGAATGGCCCTGACTGGGGCCATGTTGTGAGACGGGTGACGATGAGCCTGGACTACAACGCCACCATCCAGGACATCAAGATCCAGGACCATCCGACTTGGTACAACTACAACGCACCATTACCCAATGGTGTTACAAACATCCGTACTCGACTGTACTGGGAGCGGCCGGAACCGACTCTCATGGGAGATGGCAGCTCACGACCGCGCTCAAGGCGAGTGGCGATCATCGATGACCGTCGTCCCGCCCCCACTTCGATTGAGCGCGGCAGCGTGTTACCCTCTATTCCCGAATTTCCGACACTCAGCTCACCTGAGACAGAACAACAGACAGCACTACCAACATATGCCAGAATTAAATGAAAAGAAAAACAGAACACAGACAAACAATCTGGCATCAAACCACGCAAGATACCCAAAATCGTTGAAGAAGGCAACGACGACTGTGGAGACGACCTGAAAGGACTCGGGTGCAGTACGTACTACACCGACGTACCTCTGGACGCCGACAAGGATAGTGACGATGGAGAGGAGACCTTCATCACCCTACCTGCGGGGCAACCTGCTGAATCTTATGCAGATGTACTCTCCATGATCCCCACCTTGTGTTACGGGCGACACAAGAAGGTATATATGTTAGAGATATGTGGGGGAATTGGAGGCGTATCCCAGCTAGCATTCAGCCGAGGTCTGTCTTCAGGGGGAAACCTCGACAAACGTGCTTTTGTTGACCTTGGCAACAGGGAGGTCCAAGATGCAGTGATGCACAATTTAGACGTTTGTTTCGTCAAGGTTGTCATGCTGCAGCCCAACTGCAGAACAACTGGCTTACCTTCCTACTTCAATGCGCAGGCTAACTGCGATACCTGGCATGAACATCATAAAGAAGATCTCCCACATATCAAATTTTGTGGGAAGGTGGCTGTACGTCAAAATGATCTTTGACGGTTCTACCTAGGAGAACAACCGGTTGGGACTTGGGTGGATCAGATACCACCGTGGACTACGTTGGTCAAAAGCAAGGGCACTTGCAAGGTGAACATGGATCAATGCACTACTGGCTACCGTGATTCCCAGGGGGTTCTGGCCAATATCAGGGAAAACCGACCGATATCATGGCCAACCATCGTCTATTACTCACCCCTGCTG
This sequence comes from Prorocentrum cordatum, assembly GCA_963575745.1. Lineage (NCBI taxonomy): Eukaryota > Dinophyceae > Prorocentrales > Prorocentraceae > Prorocentrum > Prorocentrum cordatum. The sequence continues at coordinate 568,152 of CAUYUJ010003536.1, read as the reverse complement.
AACGGAAGCGATGCAGTTGCCATCATCAACACGCGTCGTTATGCAATGTGGATCTGCCCATGGCTGCACAATCTACATCAAAGATGCAGTCGCTCTTTGTCGAATCTGTTCAGAGCGCACGCGATCTGTTTCAGACAACTTGTGATCCTTTCCATGGCGCTACCCGTATTCGTTCACCGTGTTGGCCACCAGCGCAAGGGGATGCGATTTGGACGCCCCGAGTCTTCCCCGACAACCTGATGTCTCGATTCGAGACCACCATCGGGAGTGCTTGGCTGTCCTGCTTGCGCGGAAACGTTAACCTGCATTCTCCCTCTCAAGATAGAGCTCCGAGACACTGCAGATGGTACGATAAGGACGACTACCATTGGGAGTGTCCGAGCTGTAGGAATAACTAAGGGAATAACAAATCTGGACATGCACTAACACCTGGCAAATGCAAATTTGCCAAGCCTTGGAAGTTGCCCGATAATCATGGACAGATTCCGCCGGTTCCCGCCGAGCCGGCAGCGGGACCTGCACTGCCGGATCTTGCTGAAGTAGCAGCACCACCATCCGAGGCGCCAGCAGCACCATCACTTACGCGACTGAGAGCACCGAGACCCGGCCCGAGAGCTGGACCCACCGTGGGTGCAAGCAGTCGCGACATTTTTGTTGGAAGACATGCTGCTGGGCCTGCTGCAGGGCAACCTGCCTCGAGTGGAGCTGGTAGCTCGGATGACCATCTCCGACTACCACAGGTTAGAGTCAGTCGTGGTCGACAACAAGGTGGAGAAGCACCCCCACCACCACCATCGGAGAACCCTGCTGCACGACCGCGACTACCAGACTGGTCACGGTTCGATGTGCAAATCAGTCTACAAAACCTGCGAAACCTTGACCCAAGCGTGGTAACGCGCGAGTTGCGAAAAGCTACGCTTACGCTGGTTCCATGCGAAGCAGCCTGAGATGAGACTCGTCTTAAGCAAAATAGGTCTGGGCAGTGTCAGACTCAACCTCATCAAGGGTGTCTGCGACGCATGCCGAGAATGCAGAGCTTGGGACAAGCCTGGACACACTGTTATGCCCTCTACCGCATTACCTGGTACATTCAATGAGGAAGTGGAATGCGATTTGATGTTCTACGAGCAAGAACACGATATCTTTCACATTATCGATCGCTGTATACGATATGCTACTGGGATTGTTTTTCCAGACAAAACTATGACCACTATCCTGGATGCATATCATCAGTGCTGGATGCAGTTTGGACCGGCCAAGGTACTTTACTCCGATGGAGAAGATGCCCTTAACAACGACACTGCGAAAGCAGTCCTCAAGGCAAAATGCACTGAACTTAGAATAAGTGCGCGTGGACAGCAACCTACACCGATCGAGGCCAGAAATGGCATTCTACGTCAGTCACTTCATGTCATGGAGGCTGAACTCAATAGGCTAGACATACCTCTTGTGTTCACCAGACTACTGCACGAAGCCTAGTCCTCCGCCAACGCATCCACCTTCTATAACGAAGTGTCTCCAGACAGCGCTCTATTTGGACGGCAACCAGCAATGCTCCCTGACCTCCCTGTTCTGGACCACGAGCAGTCGACGGAAACATCATATCATTCTCGTGAACAGACGATGCGCAGGGTATGTATTGAAGCTATCACACAGGCCACGGCAGTAGCTAAGACCAATCGTGCCTTACGCGCTAAGTCGACAATTACCGGTCAGCACTATTATGACGAAGGAGACTTGGTCGACTACCATCGCCCTACGACCACGAAGGATGACTGGGGAGGCTGGAACGGCCCGTTTCCAGTCGTAAGGAATGATCCCGTAAGGGGTCAGGTTATCATCCGAGTAGGCAATCGTGATGTTCAAGTACACTACGGCGATGCAAGACATTCACTATTCATTGAAGCGCTCATAGCCCGAGAGATTGGCTCAGACAACACTGCACTGCGCACAGTGTTGACATTCGTAGCCAGCCTGTCAGCGGGAAGACCTGCTTTGACATTTGGCTATGTGGCGACCAAGAAAGGTACGCTTCGGATGACGACTGCACGCAGTCTCTCCCCTAAGGTACACTTGGCCCTACAATGTATTTTCCAGAAACTTCTTTCGCATTGAGAATCTAGTCTCGGTCAGAGCCAAGAGTATCCATTAGCTACCTCCGGTTACTTATGCCGACAGCTGCACATAGGTCCATTACGACAGCGACGTGAATCCAGGAGTCCACTACTACGAAGCAGAAGGTACTGCTCTGAATATATATATATATATACACATATATATATGTATGTATATATATATATATATATATATATTATCTAACTGGATCAGCACATTCACGAATCATTCAATGCCTGAAGTCCACTGAACCTCAAGCAGGCTTCGATCAGGACATGTCAGAATTCGAGGACTTGGCTGATGCGCCGACACCGGCAGGAACCACAAGAGAAGCTTCAGAAGTCGAAGCAGCACATGATGACGGACGTCTCTCTACGATTCACGAGGAAACAGAACCTGATCTTGAGTCGCATGTTATGGAGGTGTGGTACGCGGAACTGCAAGAGGAAAGAGAACTGTTGGAGGCAACTCCACTAGAGGACCTCTTTACCATGCCCACGCAGATGGTTCCGGATCAGAGCGTGCTGATCACTGTAGCTGATGAACAGCGGGGGCACCTGCCGAAGTGGGGACGCACTCACGACTCCGATACCGAGGAGACGTATTACGCCCCCCTGTGCACTATGGTCGAAGACGACAGGCAGCAGCACATGATTTCAGATGCCGACCGGGTGACCACTATGCGAGTATACGTTACCGCCGCTGCAAAGCGAGCCGTGGTCGTCAAGGAAGACGACCTCCTCACTAAAGCTGACATTCAGGCGAATCCCGATAAAGTCTCGAAGGCCCTCTTCACTGAACTCAAGACATGGTTCGACAACAAATGCTTTAGATGCAGGAGATAGCCAAAGCGTCGAACATCATGACTTCGAGATACGTGTGCACATGGAAATTCGTGAAGAACAAAGAAGGCGAGATGGAACGCACCATCCGACTACGCTTGGTACTCTAAGGCTTCATGGACCTTGATGCTTTCGACGTAGAAGCATTTTCGGGAGCATCAAGAAGGTTGAGCCAGAAGTTACTCGCTAGCACAGCAGCGTGCAAGAAGCAGTGGATCATTGCTTCCCTCGACATCAACATGGCCTTCTTGAAGGGATTGGCCTATTAGGAACTTGCTGAGGCTACTGGTGAAAAGGAACGTGTGGTGTGCTTTACTTTGCCGCCTGGATCGGCCACTGTACTCCGAACTCTTCCAGGATTCGAGAACTACGACGAGTCAAAGCACTGCCTACTGTGCTTGAAACTGGGCACAGGTACTAAGGACGCCCCACGGGCTTTCTCACTCAAGCTCAGAAGAACCACCAGAGGATTTGGCCTCCGACCCGCCTCTTACGACGAGGAGTTCGAGACGAGCAATAACTTGCTCACGGCCAAGCATGTTGATGACATTAATATGGCCGGTACTGAGGACACCATTGACAAATATGTCAAGTGCGTTGAAGATACTTTCGGTATGCGTAGAATCAACAAGCACACATATACTAACTGTGCTGTGAGATACACTAGGGACGAGGACGGCAATGTTACCTTGGTTCTATATGAAAATATTCGACAGCTCCGTCCTATACAACATCCCGAACTAACCGGCGCTGACTCTGACGCTCAAGCAACCAAGATGGTGGCAGACATGTTCGTCAGTCTCAGGGTTGCGCTGGCATGCGCGCTGATCACCCAAGTGTGGTTAATGGTGTATGTTGTATCTCTACAGCGTGTTCAAGAACCGACCAACATTCAAGTGCGACGACGTGAACGCAATTACCAGAAAGCTACAGGCCTGCCCGAAGAAGATCGTCTACCAGGCGATGAACCCCACGCGTGAGGTCGACTTACATAGCGACTCACGATATCGACGCCTGAGTGGAGACGCCGACGACGACGTCAAATGCTATGGTATTCGCGGGGCAAACCTGCTACGACGTGGAAACACGTCCTCTGGCAAGCCTGTCGTTCATTTGATTGATGCGTACTGCAAGTCTCCCCCCTTGCAGGTCCGTTCGAGTTATTCAGCAGAGACACTAGCAGCAGCCCATAATTTGGAGGACTGCTATCCCACGATTGTGGACTCTGCGCGAGCTCCACGCGGGGCCGCTCACGCCCACTCAGTTGAAATATATACTTGAGTTGGGTGGCCTGAGCAGCAAGGTCACTTCGACCATAGATGCTGTGTCTGCTTCTAAGTCCTTGTCAAGCAAAGACGTGAAGGAGCCGGCTGAGTACACCCTTTCAGGACACATCAGTTGGATACGACAGATGATGGAGCGTGGAATCGTGCACAGCATTCAGTGGTGTTCTACCCCTGATATGACTGTGGATGTCCACACCAAGGGGGGGCATCGACAGAGAAATGCTCCTACAAGTCATGGGAGGTATACAGACCTTCAAACATGACCTGAAGAGACATGCTCCATATCGGGCCGGCCAGACATCAAGTTCTGACGCCGCCTGATAAGTATGTCATACATATGCGAGGCAACTTGCTGGCGGGTCCACCTTCCTTTGGGCCCGTTTCCTTTCCTGTCCTTGTGTAGGTTAGCTGCTGTGCCTGCTGTGTAGGGGCGTCGGGGTCACGCTTCATCTCCATCGCCCCCCGACGAAAGCGAGCTGAGGGACGTAAGGAGTGGAAGCAAGCGCGCGCCCGCGGCCGCGTCGGCTCAAGCGGCCAGCCGCCCAAATTTGACTGTGCCTCACCGCGAGGCACACAATCGCTATCGAGACCAAAAGGATCTTCCTATGGCTGGAGATGGCATCTCCTCTCCTACTGGGACTATCGTTACTACGATATAACAGAGCTGGAGCTTGGCTTCGCCTGAGGCGAAGCTGTTGGCTGGGCCTTCCAGCCCCCCTTCAAACTCCTTGGGTGTCTCGGGGTCTTAGGTTCTTAGGGTCTGAGGGTCTTAGGGCCTGGGGGCCTGAGGATCTTAGGTCTTGGGCTCTCAGGGGCTTCGGGTCTTCGAGTCTCTGCGGTTCTTCGGGACCTGGGGCCGCGGGGGCTTAGTGTCCTAGGGTCGCAGCCCCGGGGTTCCAGGGTCGCAGTTCCTTGGGGCCTTATGGTCTTGGGGCCTTAGGACCGCAGGGTCTTAGGGCCTCGGGGTTCTAGGCTAAGTGATCGCATCGGCCGCGATCCGCCTCGCGTGCAGAGGCGAAGATTTGGAGGGGGAGCTTGGACGTTCGTGGGAACAGGATCTCCTAATCTGGCGTAGCCCTGTCTCGTGCCCCCTTTTGCCCTCTCCCTTGCTTTCTCTTTCCGCCGCTTTCGCGCCTTTTTTCTTTGGGGTCTCATCCGCCCGCGCCAGAAGTAATTCGGTGGGTGGGGCTCCTCGAGTTTGTTCTGCGCGCTTCCGCAGTGGGGCTTGTTGGGCACTTGCCGCGTCGGGGTCGGTGCTCGCAGTGCGCCTCCCCGCCGCGAGGGGGCAGCTGCTGCGGCGGTGCGCAGGGCCGAGAGCTCGCGCCTTGGCAACCTAAGGACTGACTGCCATGCGCCTTCCCGCCAAGAGGATACATGTGCGCATTCTGCGGGGGGAGAGAGGGGGAAGGGGGGGGAGGGACCGGGCTCAGTGAGCCTTTCGGCCCCGATCCGCCTTGCGTGCAGGGGCGATGATTTGAGGGCGGGACCCTGCGGCGCCTGCTCGGTCGGGATAATTCAACCATTGGCCCTTGCGGCCCGCGAAAGTGAGAATTCGATCTCGAGTTCGAGCGTTTTGATTCGTTGGTCTCGTTTGATTCTCCTGCCAACTTCGCTGGTCTTGTCGTTTTGGCTATGGATCCGCGGCGCGTCGAGCATCATTTTGGAATTTGCCACGATTCGTTGTAGACAGGCCTGGATCCGCCTCATTTTTGTTTTCCAGGAAGGTGGGCTGTCATCCATATTCCATATTGCGTGCGATAGGGTTTGTATCGTACGCCGAATAATCAAAACACATAGTGCCGTCGTCGGCCCCGATGAGACCCCCGACTTGGGCGGGTCTGCTGCAATCGGCGATCCCGGAGAGGGTGATGATGCTGATGTTGTTCATCAGGATAGTGATGCTGATTATGCCGCTGATGATGCTGATTATGGCGCTGATGATTGTGGTGCGGATCTTGATGACGTTGCTGATGATGCTGATGCCTGTGCTGATGCTGCTGCTGATTATAAGTATGGTGTTTCAAATGATGCTGATGCACTGTTGCTGCTGATGATGGTGGTGATGATGATGGGGGTGATGATGGTGATGGTGATGGTGATGGGGATGGTGGCGGATGATGATGATGATGATGATGATGATGATGATGATGATGATGATGATGCTGATTCTGATTATGATTCTGATTATGATTATGATTATGATGGTGCTGATGAGAGCATCAATGAGGCTGATGACGACGAGGACGCTCGAATGATGATTATGATAAGCTGGATAACGAGGAAAAACATGGGGAAAGGGTTGATAAGGAGTCGAGGCGGAAGGATGGAAGGAGGAGGTGGAGTAGGAAAAACAAACGATGAGAAACCGATGGCGGGATATGCTTGAATGCAGCGGGGGGCTCTTGGACGTGCCCGGGAAGGACGGAGAAGGAGGGGGAGGAGGAGGAGGAATCGGCGGATGAGGAGGAGGAGGAGGAGGATAAGGAGGAGGAGGAACATGCATTGTCAGAGTTTTCTGTGCGATGTTGGGATCTGGGAGTTCTTTCTGGCCTTGTCCTGGATCCGTGGGTCTGTTGCTGAGGCTTTGCGTCATGATGATGCTGAGGATGGCCAGAGGCTGTTTCCTGCAGCTGGCGCCGCGTGCAGGAGATCCTCTTTGGCCGTAGCTGTCTTGTCTGACTCACAGTAGTTGTGGCGCGGGCCCCGGGGAAGTTCGGCGGCCTGCGAGAGGCCGTCCGTGAATGGGTTTCTGGGCACCGACCGTCCCTCCCCGGCAACCAGTGCACACTCCCAGCCACGGTGCCAGAATTTGCGCTGCCGCCAACTGGCCGCAGAGGCATGGCTCGGTGTGGTCTTTCGCACAGCCAGTCATTCCTGCGCCAATGTTGGAGAACATTTCCCTTTTCTCAATCGTCGTCATCGTCGTTGTCGTCGTCGTGGTCGTCGTGGTGGTCGTGGTCGTGGTGGTAGTGGTGGTGGTGGTCGTCGTCGTTGTCTGGGTTGTAGTTGTGGTCTCGGTCGTCGTGGTCGTCGTGGTGGTCGTCGTCTTCGTCGTGGCCGTCGTCGTCGTCGCCGTCGTTGTCGTCGTCGTCGTCGTCGTCGTCGCCTTTGTCGTGATTGTCTTTGTCGTCGTCGTCTATGTCGTCGGCTTTTCGTCGTCTTTGTCGTCGTCTTTGTCGTCGTCGTCGTCGTCGTCGTTAGCGTCGTCGTCGTTGTCGTAGTCGTCGTCGTCGTCGTCGTCATCGTGGTCGTCGTCGTCGTCGTCGTCGTCGTCGTCGTCGTCATCGTGGTCGTGGTCGTGGTCGTCGTCGTGGTGGTCGTCGTGGCCGTCCTGGTGGTGGTGGTCGTCGTCGTCGGCATCGTCGTCGTCGTCGTCGTCGTCGTCGTCGTCGTGGTGGTCGTGGTGGGTTTCGTCGTCGTCGCCGTCGCCGTCGCCTTCGCCGTCGCTGTCGCCGTCGCCGTCGCCGTCATCATCGCTGTCGCCGTCGCCGTCGCCGTCGCCTTCGCCGTCGCCGTCGCCGTCGCCGTCGGCGTCGTCGTGGTCGTGGTCGTGGTCGTGGTCGTCGTCGTGGTCGTGGTGGTCGTCGTTGTCGTCGTCGCGGTCGCCGTCGCTGTGGCCGCCGTCGTGGTCGTCGTGCTCCGTCCTGGCTCCAAAACTAGCGTTTTTTGACGCCGCTTTCGCGCACGCGCGTGGCCGTATCACGGGCTGCCGCGGGCTGGCGCGCGCCCTCCATGGGGCTGCCGCGGCGCAGCAGGAGCCCTTCGGCGGGAATGGATTGCTCTCCCTTTTCGGGCAGATTAAGCAAGGCGCGGACTGATGGATAGGAGGGGGAGGATGAGGGGGATGATGATGATGGTGATGGTGTTGGTGATGGTGGTGATGATGATGATGCTGATGATGATGATGCTGATGATGATGGTGGTGGTGGTGGTGGTGGCGGTGATGATGATGATGATGATGATGATGATGATGATGGTGCTGCTGATGCTGCTGCTGCTGTGGAGGAGGGGGAGGAGGAGGAGGAGGAGGAGGAGGAGGAGGAGGAGGTGGAGAGGAGGAGGAGGAGGAGGAAGAGGAGGAGTCGGAGGAGGAGGAGGACGAGGAGGAGAAAGAGGACGAATAATAATAATAATAATATTAGTAAGAGCAGTAGTAACAATAATTCGAATCAGTGTACTAATTCAACGTATGGTGAGGATACTACGACCAATGATAATACGAATCACAGAAATAAAAATGAATAAGACTAATAACAACAATAAGCGTCATAGTAAGACGCATCGTAGTGATAAGAAGACACATTGCACTGCTTATTATAGTTACAGTAATTGGAAGAGGAACATAGCGAATACTAATAGTACTACGTAAGAGGAGTCATGATATCACTAAAAAGAATAATAGTAGGTATATGAAGCATACTACGACGAGTAAACATAGCATTACGGAGAAGAGCAATCCACATGATAATAATCATTCTAGTAACAATGAAAGTACCAACAATGATAATAATGATAACATTAGTAACGTTGATAATACTAATAACAAACATCGTACTAATAGTACTGATAAGAAAACAATCATACTAATACTAATAATCATAATACTACTACTCAAATTATGAATGAGAAGAGGAGGAGGACCAATGGAAACACAGAAGTCATCAACCATGTTGGAATTTACCCTCCCCCCAAGCTCCCTCTCCATAGGCCCCACACAACGGTTCATTGCCATTGAGGGAACTGCCTCGTTTGAAGACAGCCGTGTGAAGATCCTGAAGCGTGCCACATTGGTCTCGGGATTCCAACGCCACGTATCAACCTGACTGCTGCGTCTTGACGATCCAGAATCGTGCCAGAATGCATTGTTTGGGAATCCAACACAGCGAATCAACATATCTGTTGCGCCCGCATAATCCTGAACCCTTCCAAGATACCATTTCTGGTACGCTGATCATGGGAATCCGTGGAACTCTTGCAAACTAAAAAACGAGTGTGCGTTGCGCTAAGGCGAGAGCCACATTTTGAAAAGGAACTTCTCTCAATCCGTGAAATTTTTGCAGCTTTGTAAGACGAATCTGCGCGGCGCTAGGGCGACAGCCACATTTTGAAAAGGAACCGCCCTCAATCCGTGAAGCTCTTGCAAATGTTTACGACGAGTCTGCGCGGCGCTAAGGCGAGAGCCATATTTTGAAAACGACCGGTCCTCAATCCGTGAAGCTCTTGCGAATTTTTAACACGAGTATGCGCGGCGCTCAGGCGAAAGCCACATGTTGAAAACCACCCGCCCTCCCTCAAGCCGTGAAGCTCTTGTATGTTTCAAAAGAAATGTGCGCGGCGCTAAGACGAAAGCCACATTTTGAAAATGACCAGTCCTCCATCTGTCGACCTGTTGTCACTTTTTAAACTTCAGAGTCATAAATGGTGAGAAAGTCTCAGGCGAAAGGAAGTGCACGGGTGCTTCTAGGAATGGAGGGAGGAGAGGAGGAGGAGGAGGAGGAGGAGGAGGAGGAGGAAAAGGAGGGCGGTGGAGGAGGAGGAAAAGGAGGAGGAGGAGGAGGAGGCGGCAGTTGATGAGAAGCAGGAAAAGGTGGAGGAGGAGGAGGACGAGGACGAGCATGAAAAGGTGGAGGAGGAGAAGTAGGACGAGGACGAGGACGATGAAGAGGACAAGGACGAGGACGAGGATGAAGACAAGGACGAGGACGAGCACGAGGAGGAGGAGGAGGAGGAGGAGGAGGAAAAGGAGGAGGAGGCGGAGGAGGCTCGGAGGAGGAAGAGGAGGAGCAATAGGAGGAGGAGGAGGAGGAGGACGGAGGAGGAGGAGGAGGAGGAAAAGGAGGAGGAGGGAGGAGGAGGAAAAGGAGCGGAGGAGGCTCGGAGGAGGAAGGGGGGGGGGGGGGGGGGGGGGGAAAAAACCGGGATGGAGGAAAAAAAAAAAAAAACAAAATAGGAGGAGGAGGAGGAATAAAAAACAACGGGGGGGGGGGGGGGAGGGGGGGGGGAGGAGGAGGAGGAAAGGGAGGAGGAGGCGGAGGAGTCGGAGGAGAAGAAGAGGAGAATAGGAGGAGGAGGAGGAGGAGGAGGAGGAGGAGGAGGAGGAGGAGGAGGAGGAGGAGGAGGAACAGGAGGAGGAGGAGGAGGATGAGGAAAAAGGAGGAGAGGGTGAGTAGGAGGAGGAGGAGGAAAGGAGGGAGGAGGTTGAGGAGGAGGGGGTGAGGTGGCGGTTGCAGGAGGAGGATGAGGACGAGGCGAGGACGAGGCGAGGACGAGGAGGAGGAGGGGAGGAAGAGGAGGAGGCGGCGGAGGAGGAGGAGGAGGACGAGGGCGGTGGAGGAGGTTTAGCAGGAGGAGGAGAAGGAGGAGGAGGAGGAGGAAGAGGAGGAGGAGAAGGAGGATGGTGTTGAGGAGGAGGAGGAGGACGAGTACGACGAGTAGGACGAGGAGGAGGAGGAGGAGGAGGAGGAGGAGAAGGAGGAGGAGGAGGAGGAGGAGGAGGAGGAGGAGGAGTGGCGCAGGAACCTCCCGCGGGGCTTGCTCCTGCGGCGTGGGTCGATCATCAGTGATTTTTGCAATCTCGTTGATTGTTTCAGTTTTCTGTTTGTCTTCGTGCTGTCTACCTTCTTGGGTTCACCATCCACCGATCGCGCGTCCGAGTTCACGCCAAAGCGCTCTTTGTGGCAAGCCTGCCGGACCGTTTTTATTTTAAAGTGCCCTGAGCGCCGACGAAACGGAAACGCAAAGCACCGTTTTTGTCGACCCGTGCCTCATTTCTTTCCGTCCTTCTTTCTTTGCTTCCTCTCCCTCTCACTCTCTCCAGACTCCATCGCGTCAAAAAGGAATAACCACCACGAACTTTTTGCCTCCAGCCTTCAGGGCCTCTCGCCTGGCTCTGGGACCGTCAGACAACGACTCAGGCTTACAAGCAGGTCCCGGCGAGTGGGTCGAGGCCTCTGGGGGTCGACGTTGTAGAAGGATGATGACGTCCGGGGTCTGGGTCTCTTTGTCGTCCGAGTTCCAGGTCTCCCTTCCCGTGTCGCTTTCCCTCATTGTCGGTCTCTGCTTAATTACTTCTACTTTCCGTCCGTGCCTCCCCCCTCCCCTCCCCTCCCCAAGCTCGCTCACTCGCTGCTCGATCCGTCCACCTTCTGCTCGTCTTCGCGTATCCGTCCGTTTTCTCCTCCCGACCTAGTCCCCTGTCCCCCATCCCTTTTCCCATTCTCCCTGCCGCCTCTCCCTGTGCTCCTCTCCTCTCTTGCCTCGCAGTCGTCTGCCCGTCTTCTCCTCGCCCTGTCTCCCCTGGGCCCTCTGCTCTCGATGACACGTCCGAATGATCCTTCGCCAGATTGACCTTGAAGGCGGGTCCACTGGGGTCCCTCGATCGCCGAACGCGATGTGATAGTAGCGTCTTGCGCGCTTGGGTCTACACCCCCCCCGAACCCCCTCCGCGCCCCCCCAAAACCGCGCACTAAACGCCGCTCGCCCAGAGTCACTCTGGCCCGAAGCCAGTACTTCTCATCCGCCTCTTCTCCCAATCCCCTGTTTGGGACAGGTGGCCACTGTGATTCAAGCTCACTCCCGAGGGTTTGCAAGAGGGGCCGAGGGACATTTCAGGCACATAGGGGCCCCGCAGAGGCCGAGATCCCCGCTTCCTTCCTGCCCTTGCTTTTGCTACTCTCACCCCTATCTTCCGCTGCCCTGTCGGTTCAATTTGATTATGCAACGCCCTTGGCCTGACAGCCACACCTCGTCTCACCGCGTGAGAGAGTAAAATATGTGTTGGCACCACGCACCGATCCATATCTCAGTAGTAGCTTGGAGCGAGGGTCGCTGCCCCGACGTTCGGGCCGTACATATTCCACGACGACGTCTGCGTCGCGTCTGCCCACGGAATCGACGACCAGCATCGTCTTGTTCCTGTGCTGCGCATTGCTCAACATCATCAGCGCCCGCGACGCCGAGCCCAATACGAGTGGCCCATCAGCGACCTCTACCGCGCTTGCCTGGGTGAATCATGCTCGACAGGGATTTCAACGACTCCGTTGGGGTGGATGTGTTTACCCTTGCCGACTGCGCCGGCAACTTGCTGTTCTTCCTAAGCGTTGTCGGCTTCGCTTCTGGATTTACGCTATGTGGCGCAGTCTCCTGAAGACACCCTTCGGTTGTATTTGCCGGGCTTTTTTTTCCAGGTGTGGATCGCGCCGTTTGGGTCACCACTACGGGTGATATTGGATGGATGAGGTGAGTTTGAGAGGGAGTTCTCGAAGGATCTCGAGGACATGGGCTGCCGCTTGATGACTGCTGCCGCGGCTGCGTTGCAGCAGAAAGCCGCCGTGGGGAGGCGCGGGGGCACGTGGAGTGTTCGGGCGAGGAAGCTGATCGACCAGTTCAGGATCGGGTTCGACCAGCCCGCGAACGCCCGCGAGGTCTAGTGGCTTACTTGCCGCTGTCTGCTGGGCCATGAACAGCTCAGTCAACGCCGCTGGCTTTTCGGCTCCACAGTCGGTACTCGGGCGTGGACTTCAATCGCCATGCTGCTTACTGGACAGCGCTAGGAGGCTCTCGCCACATGAGAGGGTAGTTTCTGACAAGCTTCTTCGAGTGTTGCCATCGTGAAGGCCGCCCAGACGTCCACCTTGCATTCGCGCTCCAACCAGTCCCTGTCCCGGGCGTTGCGATCGCGTTCAGACGGAGCTCAGCGTGCGCCAGACGTCTACCAGACGGGAGTCCAGGTGTGCTGCTGGAGGGGAAACGGCAAGCCCAAGCGTGAGTGGGCATTGCAGTGGCACGGGCCCGGCGTCATCATTGGTTTCGAGGGCACCTCGGACGCATGGGTCAGCCACCGTTCCACCGCGGTCAAGGTCAACCTTGACACCTACGAGATGCGACTGCAGCCCAGCTCGTGCCATGGGGACAGGTACTCAACGCCGTGAACGATAACCCGCCATCGCCGCCTGGACAGCCCCCAGCTGGAGAACGGCGCCCAGCCCCTGGAGGAGATTGTGGTCCACCACCTTGCGAAGGAGGAGGCGGGGGCGGGGGTGGAGGAACAGGTAGTCCCCCCCCCCCTGGGGGAGACGAAGAGCTGTTCGTGGGCCTCGCTGGTGCGACACCACAGAAGCGTCCTAGGACAACGGGCGCGCCACCAGCACTGCCAGGGCCGCAACCGCCGACGGCTATTGTGCAGCATGACTTGGGAAACGTCGAGGACGCCCGTGGATCCGTCGGCCTCGCGCAGCTGCTGTGAGGCGTCGCCGAAAACAAGGAGACGACTTAACTGCAAGTGGGGGGGGCCTCTGGCAGCGGTTCAGCACGAGCACCTTCGGGGGGCGACCTTCCGCCTGCGCCTGCGCATCTACTTGGCGCGCTGGCCTTGCCGGGCGCAGACTCAGGAGCGGCCGCGGAAGCTGCTGCGCCAGAATAAGAGCCAGACGACGCCCCGGAATCGGGGCGATAGCCCGCCGAACAACCCGAGGCGCCACAAGAAAAGCCTGCTGCGCGAGACGACGGTCACTCATCAGATGCCGACAGTTCCGGATCCGATGGGCTTCGCCGCTGGAGTAGGACCGCGGAGGAGCAAGTCTACGCAGATACCGTCGCGCGAAGACCGCTAGACCCCGAATTTCAACGTGGGAACAACACCCAACGACAAGCTGACCAAGAAGACGCCCCGCGCGCTTCAGCGGGATCGGTTCGGTGAGATAGACTATCGGACCAAGGCTGTCAAGCGCAGGGACCTCTTGGGCGACCTGGCGAAATGCTTCAAGAAGCCCAAGGACGCCCTCAATACCGACCCCTACTTGGACAACTACCCCAGGTGTAACGCCGACGAGCTGCATTGCTTCATCAGACTCCGGGAGGCCGTGGTTCCCGGAAAGGCCACAGCCGAGGAGGTCAAGGTCGATGAATTCTCCATCGACGAGAAGAAGCTCATGGATGAAGCCATGAAGGTCGAGTGGTCCAAGTGGACAGAATTCGGCGCCTACAAGAAGTTGCCGCCTACGGGGCTGAAGGATATCCGCAAGCGCCACACTGACATGCGACCTGTGGGTGCCCGTTGGGTGTTAATCCGCAAGGCCCAGAACCTCACGAAGGCCCGTATTGTCGTCCGGGGATGCCAAGAGGACAAGTCCCAGATCCGCACTGGCGCGCCTGCCAGGTCGAGGCGCGCGCTCTACCTTGCGCTGGCTGCCGCCGCCCAATCAGGCTGGGACCTCGCGTCCTGCGACGCGATGACGGCCTACCTCATGTCGAGCAACGTCGAGAGGTTGCTTTTGTTGCGCATGCAAGCCAAGAGCCCGCCGCCAGGGCATCCGCCTGGCGACGTTGCGATGGCGGCCAGCGCCATCTATGGCGCCAGAGACGCTGGCCGACAGTGGTATCTGTACGCTCGGGCGGTGTTCCATGAGCGCGGCCTTGTCGAGAGCAGGCGCGAGAAGGGGTTGTACTGCTTCTACGACGACAAGGGCCTCGCTGCCATGATCCATTCGCACGTGGGCGATTTCCTAATCGCCCAGCGAGGCTGCGGGCCATAGCCCTTCTGGAGAAGAACCCGCGCGTCAAGGAGGTCGAGGGTATCATGAAGTACAGTGGCCGGACCATCACCAAGTCCGACGAGAAGTGCCGCGTCACCCAGGCGACAGCCGCCTCGCGGGGGGTTTCGTCGAGCTGAATCTTCGACTTGGACGATAACCCGAATATCGACTTGATACTTCGACAGTCTCTGGTTACCGCCACACACTCGGTCAGCTGCTGTGGTTTGCATTCCAGACCCGAGTAGGCATCGCCTGCCCGGTGATCATGACAGCTCGCCGCGTGAACGTTGCCACGGTTGCCGACGCAAAGACGTTGTGCAAGACCATCAGCTATGTGCGGGCCCGCCGACTTCGCCATCGTAATCAAGCCGAATATCGTCGATGCTTCAGCGCCGCCGCCATCGCTAATGTGGACGGGGTCAAGAGCCATTGGGGGATGTCGATGTGCCTGACCCGCAGGCCGCGTGACGTCGTGGCAGGATGATATGACCTATGCCTGCCGTGGCCTGGCACTCAGGCACGGTCAAGCGCTCCGTGAAGTCGACGCTGGCTGCCGAGGGCTATGCGAATCTCGAAGGAGCCGAGACGAGCACGTGGTTCCTCCAGCTGATCGCGGAGGCCTACAACCCGAAGAAGGCGCTCCACAAGATCGACGACCTCAGCTTGGCACGCCCTGGGGATATCTACACGGACAGCACCGGCCTGGCCACTCACATCAGTTCCGACGTGGGCCAGTCCACCGACATGCGGTTCCAGATCATTGCGGCGTTGATCATGGAGTCCGTGCGCCCTAGCAGCCACCTGAAGTTCATGGGTCCCTACATGGAGTATTGTCGCCGATGCAGTCACCCAGATCATGGAGACGGGAGTGCTGCTCGGCTTCTTCGGTGCCAAGAAGCACGGCTTCGGAACGCGACAGCCACGCGCCGCCATGCTTGCCTCTGTGCTCGCGACCTGTCTTGGCCGCGTCAACAGGCAGCCCGCGCTTGCGCCTGCGACGCCTGGCCACAGCTATTATTGGTGCACGTGGTCTCTCGTCACGACGGCTTTGATGGTCGGTGTTATTATTTGATGTCGTATCTTTGCTACGACGTGGTTTGTGATGCGCCGGAATACCTGGATACGCGACGACACGGGGTGCGAAGAGAAGGCGTCAGACATCGCACGTGGACGCCGTCCAGGATGGGGCGGGCGCCACCTTGGCTGGCGTCGCCACGATAGGCCAGCCACGGTCCCCGACGACG
>CAUYUJ010003536.1:527133-547133 GCA_963575745.1 Prorocentrum cordatum | reverse complement strand
GCGATCGACTCTTGCGATCGTCGTGGCCAGCATGGCTCTGGTCGTGACTGCTGCCGAGGCCCTGGTCGTGGTTTGGAGCACGGGTCGGGGCCCCAGATCTCAGGCGACATAGTTTTTGCAACTCAGGGGTTTTCATCGACTTCGGCCCTCCAGAGCCGCCATCGGGGCCGCCCGACTCTTCCCCACTGCTCGAGCTTGGCGTGTAAGTGTAGCGCTCCATGGCGTCCCGTGGCGCGTCGGACTCCTCGGCCGCCGCGGTCGTGGCGGTTGCCCGGGCCGCGGTCGTGGTCGTGGCCGTCCTTCCCGGGGCCGCTCAGTCGGCTGCTGGCGGAGGTGCCGAAATGGTCGGGAGGTGGCCGCGGCCAGCGGCTTTCCGTCCCAGCGCGGCGAGGAGCATCTCTTCAGGCCTCCCAAGTGGGTCCGAGTACGGTCAGGATCTTTGACATAGCATGTCGCTCCGCCAGGGCTGGCCCATCACGCTTCGGCGCAAGACGCTACCCACGTCGCGGTCCCCAGACGTCAAAGTCCCGAGATTTTCCGAGCCTGCCGTTCCGCAGAGCGGAGCGACACGCTATTTGCTCGCATGGCAGAGAGTGTCGCTGGGGCCGCCGCGGCGACACGATATGCAAACGTTGCTGTCTGTAGATCTGGTTTTGGGCGGATTAGGGCCGGGCGGGTGAGCCGCCGATGTTTCACTTCTAGGCCTCACGACACTCCCCGCCCCCCCCCCGTTTTTGGCTTCTGGGGACACTCGCCAGGCCTCGGGACCGTTAAAAAAGGAGCCAAGCCGGCCAGTGGCTTCACTCATCTAGCAATCTAATTCATCTTCAGCCGTGAGTCCGCTGCTCATCGGGCTCGCCATGACATAAAAAGCAAATCCAGAAGTTACGAGGAAGCACTGGTCGTAGGGAAAGGGCCCAGACATCTACGTCGGAATTCCAGGGAAGAGGGATGGAGGATGGACAGAGAGAGAGAGAGAGAGAGAAAGAACACAAACAACTAATCCAGGCCTCCCAAGTGGGGTCCGAGCAGGTGGGGTCGGAGGATCGCGCCGCACGCGACCTGATGTTTGATCGGGGAGTTTCCCAGTCTGCTTTCCAGGGCGTGTTGGCGAGGTTGACAGTCCAGCCGAGGTGCGGGAGCTCCTTGGGGACAGGCTGGGTTGCCGCGGTGGTATGCTCTGGCGGGGCGCAGGTCTGACCATGATGTTGTCCAAGTAGAGCATGCCTGGCATTGGGCATACCGAAGGCCTCTGGTGATCTCGTCCAGAGCCCCCGCCACCGTGATCGCTACATGGACTGGTGACACCCCTGGTCTATCCCGCTCATTGCCCGAACGCAGCTGGTGCTGTCCCAGAACAGGTGCGTCGTCTCCCCTCCCTCTCATCAGTGTGCAATCCTGAGTATCGCCGAGCGCGTCCCACTACTCGCAAAGTGCCTACTCGCAAAATATTCTAACAGCCAGCGTCTGCCTTGATGTAATGGATCTCAAGTCCCCTCGGCAGATCTGGGCCATCTGCGAGTAGTTACTCTGCGAGTAGTGGAACGCGCTTGTCTAGAGCAGCGCGGGTGCCCAGGTGCGCAGGTCTCCGTGGCTGCTGCCTCGGTAGGCGGTTGCAGGTGCCGCCGCAGTCGAGGGCGAGGATCACGGCCTGAAGGTGAGCCTCCGTCTGCGCCGAGATGCACTCGGGCACCCCCTCGCAGCATTCCGTTTGCCCGGCCGCGGTCCAGTACGGCCCGCCAGGGCCCACTCCGATCCGCTCGATCCGATTCGAGATCGGCTCCGGCCGGCCCGATTCGATTCGATTCGAACTTTCGAGCGATCCGATGCGGCCCGATGCTCGCGCGGCGCTCTTGTGCGTCCCGGCGCTGCCGACTCGATTCGACTCCGGCTCCGTGCCGATGCCGCCCGATCCGATGCACGTTCGGATCCGACCCGGTCTTCCCGATTCGATATTGTTGGTTCCTGCCCGCGCGCGCTCTTCGCGTCCTCTTCGGAGAGGACTGCAGGCGGCCTCGGCGGCGAGGCCGGGGCGACTCCCGCAGGCTGCTGGGCGGGGGTCGCCCGTGGCGCTCGCGCGGAGAGGCCAAGAGAGCGGGGCCGGAGGAGGAGGAGGAGGAGGAGGAGGAGGAGGAGGAGGAGGAGGAGGAGGAGGAGGAGGAGGAGGAGGAGGAGAGTCTGGCCCGCACGGCCCCGGGGGCAGGGTGGCGCTGGCCGTGCAGGGTGGCGGCCACGTCGAGCGCCGTCGAGCCTCGCAGAGCTGCACGGCAGCGCTCCAGGCGACCCCGTGTGGGGCCCTGGTCCGGACCTCCGTGGGCTCCTGGCGAGGTGTGGCCTGCTGCAGACGTGGCCGTCTCCCCCCTTCCGCCTCTTCGTCTCCTCCCCTCCTTTCCGCCGGCTGCTTTCACCTGCCCTCTCCTCCCTTTCCCTCTCTCTCTCTCACACCTTCCCCCTCTTGCTGTCGCTCTCGCTAGTCTCTGCCTCTCCCCCTTTCTCTGCCTGTCCCTCTCCCTCTCTCTCCTCCCTCTCTCCTCTCCGCTGCCCTTTTTACTCCTCAGTCTCCTTCTCCCTCTCCCCCTCTTCCCCTCCAATCCGCGCCCCTCGGGATGAAGATTACAGCCGCGATGCAAAAGCCAGAAGCAGTTCGGGTTCGGAAGGAGGTCGCTGTTTCTTAGGTTGTACAGTGCTTTTGCTTGATTTGCATGGTCACCAAGGCTTGCCTAATCTCCAGCCCTTTCCTCTCGCTGCTGGTCGCCGCCGCAGCTGCTGCGATTGCGCCCTCAGGAGGGATGCCCATCCACGAGCTGCGCGAGGTCATCGTGGACGGCAAATCGGAGCGTCTCTCCTCCTATCTTCTGTTGTGAATCCGGCGGTCTCACGCACAGGTAGTGTTGGCGTGCCCCAGGAAGCTCAGAGCAAGTGTGATACAAAAGCAAGTGTAATACAAGACATAGCAATTGTGATAAAACAAACAAGTGTGATAAGCAACAAGTGTGACAAGCAAACATGATACATAAGCACACTTGTTTTTTTTAAACACTTGTTTTTATCACACGATCTCATTGACTTGGCCGTCGCCGTCGCCAGGTGCCCGCCCTCTGGCCTGTGGGCGCGCTCTCGTCCTCCCGGCAAGTTTTTTTGGGGGGGAGGCGCTGTTTGTGACCTGTGCGGTGGTGGCCACCGGGACTGTCGCACCACGTGTGTGCGGCAGAGGCTGAGGCGCCAACAAGCGCGAAGGTTTATGATGTTCCAACCCTCTTTAGCCTTTGTCATCAGAAAGAATTCCGAGCACCACGAAAGGACCGAAGCTGGAAGGTTTTCGCGTGTCGGGCCCCGGGAAGCGATACTCGCTCGGCACTGTTTCGATACTTGTCTGGGTGCTCGATTTTTTTTTGTATGTGGTCCTTAAGTACGATGGGAGCAACATGAGCGAAGGTGTTCTTTTGTGCCTGGTGACTTGTCAGTGCTTGATCGCGCGCGCGTGTGCCGTTTTGGTATTGCTTCGCATGCGTCTCCCACGCCGAGGTGTGTTTTTTTTGTTTGATTGTCGTTTTGTGTGTGTGTGTGTGTTTCCCTTTATCTCTCTCTCTCTCTTTCTCCTTCCATCCCCTACATCACTCCGCCCCTTCGTCGTCGTCCTCCTCCTTCTGCTCGAGCTCCTTCTGCTGTCGTTGTCGCCCAGCTGGGGTGGAGCTCTCTTTGCGAGGATGGTAACAAGGCGACCTTCCGAGTTCCCATCCACTTGGAGCTGGTCAAAAAGGTCACGGACTTGGGGTACCGTATACTGTGCATGATCCGTCATCGGGACATGATTATGTATCTTCCCAACGATGTAGCAACGACAGGAAGGGAGAACTTCATACCCGATTCGCTGCGCCCCAGGGGTATTTGAGACTGCGCGACCATGGAGAGTGATAAAGGGCCGTCTCCACCTCACTTTCGCCCCAGTCCTCCTCGTCCTCCACGGCCGCGTTCCTTTTGGAGGAACAGTTTCGAGGGTTGAGCTACCTCTTGTGAAGTTTTGTTGATGGGCCTCAACACGGTCGGTCATTGCTTTTATGTGAAAACGGATCATTGCCATGTATCTTTCTTTGCGCATCGATCGTTGTAGTTGCCGGTTCGGCTTCCTCCACCCCTTCTCATCGGTGGGATTTCGCCCCCTCAGCGTGTGTCCTACTTATCACGACTCACGTACGCTCAAGCCAGGGAGCGATCGAAGCATGCGTTTCCGATCAGTTTGTTAGCGAAGCGATTTGTTCAACGCCTTCGGGGTGGAACCGCTTGATGTGTTAGTCGAAGGTCGGCGGCGGTTTACCTTCTGCGACCATTGGTTGGGGAGGATGCGGCCGTTCCAGCCCACGCTGTCGTGAGCCAGTTCATATTCGTTCCGCACTGTGATATTAAGTCACCGCACATAGTTCAGGCCACCCGTGGGGGGCGCGAAGACGCTTCGCGCTCTGCAGTCTGGGCCGGAGGGTTGTACGCCTCAGGGGCGGCACGACAGCGCGAAGGTGACCTCTCTCTGCGCTTTGCGCAGCGCGAAGCGCGAAGTTCGGTGACCCACATGATACACAATGTTGAATTGATCAAACACAGACAGTGCACATGAGTTGATGCCTAGTCATTCTTGGAGGACGGGATGCCTCTTGGGTGCTGCTGTGTCAGCGCCGCCCCATCCCCTCCACCGTCCCATGGTCTCCGCAGGGTGAACTTGACTGTGCCCGGAATTTGACTGGTCTTTCTATTCAAGTGGCTCACGAAGTTCCGCCGACCATCTGGAAGGAGCGACTGCTTGCGACGATCTTGGAAGTTATCTAGTGGGTCAGGAGCATCTTGGATGCTTATGAGGGGCTCGTGGGAAGCCTATCAGGGGCCTCTTCGAGGGCTCTTGGGGGCATCGGGTGGGGGGCCTTTTGGGCCTTCTTGATGGTCTCCTGGGGGCTTCTTGGGGACGTCTCGGAGGCCTCTTGTGGCCTCTGGTGGGCGCCTCGGGGGCGTCGAGGGTCTCTTGGGGCCATCTTGGAGAGAAAGGCTCGAAATGTCAGTTCGTATATTCCCTTTTGGGCTCCCCTCAGGGCCCTCTTGGGGCTCTCCTGGGCCTTCCTGGGGCCCCCTGCGGTTGTCCTGGGACCCTCTTTGGCTGCCTTGGGGCCCTCTAGGAGGTCTCATCTGCCCTGTTGGAGCGATCTTGGGGGCCCCTTGGGCCGTCGTGGACGCTGTCAAGACGAAACAGGCGAGTATCGAAGACGCCTACGGCGAATCACCGCCGCCCCCTGCCTTCTAGAATCGCCCATGTGGCCGAGCGTTGTGGCAAGAGCTCTTCCAAGCTATCGGACCATGTGTTCCCCCAGCCGTTGTGGAAACCCTTCGGGGAACACGTGGTGGAGGATGGCGGGGAAGATCAGGAGGAGGCGGAGGAGGAGGTGGAGGAGGAGGAGGTGGAGGAGAAGGAGAGGAGGAGGAGGAGGAGGAGGAGAAGAAGGAGGAAGAGGGGGCATCTTGGGAGCCTCTGGGGACACTCTTGGAGCCGCCTGGGAGCTTCTTATTGGAGGCCTCTTGGGGGCCTCTTGGGCCGTCTTGGGCAATATTGACGCCATGTTAGGCCGTCTTGGAGGCATCTTGGGGGGCGAAGCTATCGGACCATGTGTTCCCCGAGTCGGTTTGGAAAGCCTTCGGGGAACATGTGGGGGAGGAATAGGAAGAGGAGGAAAGGAGGCAAAGGAGAAGGGGGAGGATGCCTCTTCGGAGCCTCTTGAGGCACTCTCGGGCTCGATTGGAGGCCATGTTGGGTCTATCTTGGGCTCTCTTGGGTCCTCTTGTGGGCCTATTGGGGCCTTTTTGGGGCTTCTCGGGGGCCTCTTTGGCTGTCTTATGGCGTTCCTGGCCCGTCTGACGCCGTCGGGAGCTGTCTTGGGGGCCTCTTGGGCGTCTGGGGAGGTCTCTTGGGTCGTCTTGGGGCCCCTTGGGACCGTCCTGGAGGCCTCTTGGGCCGTCATGGGGCCCTCTTGGAGTCCTCTTGGGGATCTTGGGGCGATCTTGGGGGCCTCTTGGGCCGTCTCGAGCCGTCGGAATGCCGAGAAGAAGCAAATGCCAAATCCTTCAAAACCTAGGAAAATCAATGATTTTGGCCTCTTCGGGCCCTCCTGGAGGACCTCTTGGAGGCCTCTTGGGCCGTCTTGGAGGCCTCTGGGGGGCCTCCTGGGCCGTCTTAGGCCATCTGGATGCCATCTCAGGCCGTCTTGGGTGCATCTTGGGCCGTGTTGGAGGCATCTTGGGGCCATCTCAGCCGCCTTGGAGGTCATCTTGGGCGTCTTGGAGGCCTCTTGGGCCGTCTTGGACCCTCCTGGGGCCGTCTTGGGGGCCTCTTGGGCCGTCATGGGGCCATCTTGGAGCCCTCTTGGGCGATCTTGGGGCGATCTTGGGGTCCTCTTGGGCCGTCTCGTGCCGTCGGAATGCCGAGAAGAAGCGAATGCCCAAATCCTTCAAAGACCTCAGGCAAATCAATGATTTCGGCCTCTTCGGGCCCTCCTGGAGGACCTCTTGGAGGCCTCTTGGGCCGTCTTGGAGGCCTCTTGGGGGCCTGCTGGGCCATCTTGAGCCATTTTGAAGCCATCGTACGCCGTCTTGGGTGCATCTTGGGCCGTGTTGGAGGCATCTTGGGGCCATCTTAGCCGTCTTGGAGGCCATCTTGGGCCGTCTTGGAGACGTCTGGAGCAGGAAGAACTCTTTGGAGCCGGGTCTGGGCAATCCTTCCGGGACCCCGGCGGGACGCGCCGGACTCCAGGGGGAGTTCTTTTGGAAAAAGAACCAAAACCAAAACCGAGAGGATTCAGCACGCCAGGCACCCCTGCGATGAATCGACAGGGGGCGGCGGATCGAAGACGCCTACGGCGAATCACCGCCGCCCCTTGCCTTTGTGGAAGCGCCTATGTGGCCGAACGTTGAGGCCAGACCTGCCAAGCTATCGGATCATGTGTTCCCCGAATCGGTTTGGCAAGGCTTCGGGGAACACATGGGCATCTTGAAGGTCATCTTGGTCGTTTGGAGGCCATTTTGACCCTTTCTGGCCTTCTTGGAGGACGTCTTGGAGGGCTCTTGGGCCGTCTTGGAGGCCATCTTGAGCGTCTTGGAGGCCTTTTGGGCCGTCTTGGGGGCCTCTTGGGACCGTCTTGGGCGATCTTTGGGGGCACTTGGGCCGTCTCGGGCCGTCGGAAGGCAGAAAAAAAGCAAATGCCACAATCCTTCAAAAACTCTTGGGAAATCAATGATTTTGGCCTTTTCGGGCCTTCCTGGAGGCCCTCTTGGAGGCCTCTTGGGCCATCTTACGGCCATGTTCGGCCGTCTTGGTCTGCTCCTGGCCCGTCTGACGCCGTCGGAAGCCGTTTGGGGGGCCTCTATGGGCCAACTTGGGGCCCTCTTGGAATGCTCCAGGGCCGTCTTGGAGGCCATCTTGGGCGTCTTAAAGACGTGCTGGGCGGTCTTGGGGGCCTCTTGGGCCGTTCTGGGGCCATCTTGGAGGCCTCTTCGGCGATCTTTCGGCGATCTTTGGGGGCTCTTGGGCCGTCTCGGGCCGTCGGAAGGCCAAACATAAGCAAATGTCAAAACATGTAGATACATATATATATATATATATATATATACACATATATATATATGTATATATAATACACACAAGCAAAAACAACAACACATAAACGACACAACAAAACAATACGTGTTTTTGGCCCTTTCTGGCCTTCCCCTGGAGGCCTTTTGGAGGCCTCTTGGGCCAGCTTCGAGCCAACTTCGGCCACCTTGGTGGGTTCCTGGCACGTCTGACACCGTCGGGAGCCGTCTTGGGGGCCTCTCTGTGCCGACTTGGGGCCCTCTTGGGGCATCTTGGCCGTCTTAGAGGCCATCTTGGGCGTCTTCGAGACCTCTTGGCCCGTCTTGGGCCCTTCTTGGACCGTTTTGGGGCCCTCTTGGGCTGTCAGGGGGTCATCTTGGAGGCCTCTGGGGCGACCTTGCGGCGACCTTGGGGGCCTCTTGGGCCGTCTCGGGCTGTCGGAAAGCCGAAAATGCGCAAATGCCAACATCCTTCAAAAACCTAAAAATGATTTTGGCCTCTTCGGGCCGTCCTGGAGGACCTCTTGGAGGCCTCTTGGGAGCCTCTTGGGCCGTTTTGGGCCATCTTGAGGCCATCTTAGGGCGTCTTGGGTGCACCTTGGGCCGTCTTGGCATCTTGGGGCCATCTTTGCCGTCTTGGAGGCCATGTTGGCCGTCTTGGAGGCGTCTTGGAGGCCGTGTTGGGCCATCTTGGGGACCGTCTGGAGCGAAACAAAATTTGCAACCGGGTCCAGGCAATCTTTCGGCATCCTTCCGGGTGGCCGGCGGGACGGGCCGAAGCCCCAGGGGGAGTTCTTTTGGAAAAAAAACCAAAACCAACCCATATAGTTCGGCACGCCAGGCACCTCTGCGATGAATCGACGGGGGGCGGCTGATCGAAGACGCCTACGGCGAATCACCGCCGCCCCCTGCCTAAGCGCCTATGTGGCCGAACGTTGAGGCCAGACCTGCCAAGCTATCGGACCATGTGTTCCCCGAATCGGTTTGGAAAGGCTTCGGGGAACACATGGGCATCTTGAAGGTCATCTTGGCCGTCTGGAGGCCATGTTGACCCTTTCTGGCCTTCTTGGACGTCTTGGAGGGCTCTTGGGCCGTCTTGGAGGCCATCTTGAGCGTCTTGGAGACCTCTTGGGACGTCTTGGGGGCCTCTTGGGGCCGTGTCTTGGGCCTCTTGGGCGATCTTTGGGGGCACTTAGGCCGTCTCGGGCCGTCGGAAGGCATAACAAAAAGCAAATGCCACAATCCTTCAAAATCCCATGGGAAATTTTATGAGTTTGCCCTTTTCGGGCCTTCCTGGAGACCCTCTTGGAGGCCTCTTGGGCCGTCTTGGGCCATCTTAGGACCATGTTCGGCCGTCTTGGTGGGCTCCTGGTCCGTCTGACGCCGTCGGAAGCCGTTTGGGGGGCCTCTATGGGCCGACTTGGGGCCCTCTTGGAATGCTCCAGGGCCGTCTTGGAGATCATCTTGGGCGTCTTAGAGGCCTCCTGCGCCGTCTTGGGGGCCTCTTGGGGCTGTCTTGGGGTCCTCTTGGGCCGTTCTGGGGCTATCTTGGAGGCCTCTTGGGCGATCTTTCGGCGAAAAGAAGGAAATGTCAAATTCCGTCAAAAACCTTAGGACAATCAAGGTTTTTGGCCTCTTCTGGTCTTCCTGGATGCCCTCTTGGGGGCCTCTTGGGCGTCTTGGGCCAGCTTTGAGCCAACTTCGGCCATCTTGGTGGGCTCGTCTTGGGCCGACTGGGGGCCCTCTTGGGGCGCTTCGGGGCCGTCTTGGATGCCATCTTGGGCGTCTTGGATGCCATCTTGGGCGTCTTGGAGGCCATCGTGGGCGTGTTGGAGGCCTCTTGGGCCATCTTGGGGCCCTCTTGGGGCCCTCTTGGGGCCCTCTTGGGCCGTCATGGGGTCCTCTTGGGGGCCTCTTGGGTGACCTTGGGGGCCTCTTGGGCCGTCTCGGGCCGTCGGAAAGCCGAAAATGCGCAAATGCCAAAATCCTTCAAAGACCTCAGGCAAATCAATGATTTCGGCCTCTTCGGGCTCTCCTGGAGGACCTCTTGGAGGCCTCTTGGGCCGTCTGGGAGGCCTCTGGGGGGCCTCTTGGGCCGTCTTGGGCCGTCTTGGACTCTCTTGGGCCGTCTTGGAGGCCGTCTTGGACCATCTTGGGCGGACTTGGAGGCCATCTTGGGCCATCTTCGCGATTTTGTGAGGATGTCCCGAGCGAAACGGCCGTTTCAGGCATTGACTTGTGCAGTTTCCGGGTGGCCGGCGGGACGGGCCGAAGCCCCAGGGGGAGTTTTTTTTGGAAAAAGAATCCAAACCAAAAGCCATCTCATCTGGCACGCCAGGCAACCCTTTGCGAAAGCAAAAGGGGGCGGCGGATCGAGGACGCCTACGGCGAATCACCGCCGCCCCCTGCCTTTTTGGAAGCGTCTATGTGGCCGAAGGTTGTGGCCACAGGCCTGCCAAGCTCTCGGACCATGTGTTCCCCGAATCGGTGGCCGAAGGTTGTGGCCACAGGCCTGCCAAGCTCTCGGACCATGTGTTCCCCGAATCGGTTTGGAAAGCCTTCGGGGAACACGTGGGCATCTTGAAGGTCATCTTGGCCGTCTGGAGGCCATTCTGACCCTTTCGGGCCTTCTTGGAGGACGTCTTGGAGGGCTCTTGGGCCGTCTTGGAGGCTATCTTGAGCGTCTTGGAGACCTCTTAGGCCGTCTTGGGGGCCTCTTGGGGCCGTGTCTTGGGCCTCTTGGGCGATCTTTGTGGGCACTTGGGCCGTCTCGGGCCGTCGGAAATCAGAAAAATGCAAATGCCACTTCAAAAACCCATGGCAAATCAATGACTTTGGCCTTTTCTGGCCTTCCGGGAGGCCCTCTTGGAGGCCCTCTTGGAGGCCTCTTGGGCCGTCTTGGGCCATTCGGCCGTCTTGGTGGGCTCCTGGTCCGTCTGACGCCGTCGGAAGCCGTTTTGGGGGCCTCTATGGGCCGACTTGGGGCCCTCTTGGAATGCTCCAAGGCCGTCTTGGAGGCCATCTTGGGCGTCTCAAAGGCCTCCTGTGCCGTTTTGGGGGCCTCTTGGGGCTGTCTTGGGGTCCTCTTGGGCCGTTCTGGGGCGATCTTTCGGCAATCTTTGGGGGCTCTTGGGCCGTCTCGGGCTCTTGGGCCGTTTCGGGCCGTCTCGGGTCGAAAAGAAGCAAATGTCAAAATCCGTCAAATACCTTGGGAAAATCACTTTTTTGGCCTCTTCTGGCCTTCCTGGAGGCTTTTTTTTGGGCCTCTTGGTCCGTCTTGGGCCAGCTTTGAGCCAACTTCGGCCATCTTGGTGGGCTCCTGGTCCGTCTGACGCCGTCGGAAGCCGTCTTGGGGGCCTTTCTGGGCCGACTTGGGGCCCGCTTGGGGCGCTTCGGGGCCGTCTTGGAGGCCATCTTGGGCGTCTTGGAGGCCCTTCTTGGGCGTGTTGGAGGGCTCTTGGGGCCGTCTTGGGGCCCTCTTGGGGCCGTCTTGGAGGCCACTTGGGCCGTCGTGGGGCCCTCTTGGGGGCCTCTTGGGCGATCTTGGGGGCCTCTTGGGCCGTCTTGATCCGCCAGAATGCCGAGAAGAAGCAAATCCCCAAATCCTTCGGAAACCTAAAGAAAACCAATGATTTTGGCCTCTTCGGGCTCTCCTGGAGGACCTCTTGGAGGCCTCTTGGGCCGTCTGGGAGGCCTCTGGGGGGCATCTCGGGCCGTCTTGGGCCGTCTTGGACTCTCTTGGGCCGTCTTGGAGGCCGTCTTGGACCATCTTGGGCGGACTTGGAGACCATCTTGGACCATCTTGGAGGCCATCTTGGGGCATCTTGGCCGTCTTGGACGCCATCTTGAGCCGTCTTGGAGGATTTTTTGTGGACTTTGCGGTCCTGGAAGAGCCTCCCGGGACCCCGGCGGGACGGGCCGAAGCGCCAGGGGGAGTTCCTGTGGAAAAAGAACCAAAACCAAAACCGAAAGGATCCAGCACGCCAGGCACCCCTGCGATGAATCGACAGGGGGCGGCGGATCGAAGACGCCTACGGCGAACCACCGCCGCCCCCTGCCTTTGTGGAAGCGCCTATGTGGCCGAACGTTGAGGGCCAGACCTGCCAGCTATCAGGACACTTTGTTCCCGAATCGGTTTCGGGAAAGCCTCGTGGAACACGTGGGCATCTTGAGGGTCATCTTGGCCCGTCCTGCGTCTGGAGGCCATTGACTCTTTCTGGCCTTCTTGGAGGATGTCTTGGAGGGCTCTTGGACCGTCTTGGAGGCCATCTTGAGCGTCTTGGAGACCTCTTGGGCCGTCTTGGGGGCCTCTTGGGGCCGTGTCTTGGGCCTCTTGGGCGATCTTTGGGGGCACTTGGACCGTTTTGAGCCGTCGGAAGGCCGAGAAGAAGCAAATTTCAAAATCCTTCAAAAACCTAAGGAACATCAATGATTTTGGCCTCTTCGGGCCCTCCTGGAGCCTCTTGGGCCGTCTTGGACTCTCTTGGGCCGTCTTGGAGGCCGTCTTGGACCATCTTGGGCGGACTTGGAAGCCATCTTGGGCCATCTTCGCGACTTTTTGAGGATGTCCCGAGCGAAACGGTTGTTTTTTGGGAGGATTTTTTGTGCATGTTCTCGTTTTTCTGAGGATGTCCCAAGCGAAACGGCCGTTTTTGGGAGGATTTTTTGTGCACGTTGTGTTTTTTTGAGGATGTCCCGAGCGAACGGCATGGTGGCGGGACGGGCCGAAACCCACTGGGAGAGTTCTTTTGGACAAAAGAACCAAAACCAAAACCGAGAGGTCCAGCACGCCAGGCACCCCTGCGATGAATCGACAGGGGGCGGCGGATCGAAGACGCCTACGGCGAATCACCGCCGCCCCCTGCCTTTTTGGAAGCGCCTATGTGGCCGAACGTTGAGGCCAGACCTGCCAAGCTATCGGACCATGTGTTCCCCGAATCGGTTTGGAAAGCTTTCGGGGAACACGTGGGCATCTTGAAGGTCATCTTGGCCGTCTTGGAGGCCTCTTGGGCAAGCTTTGGGCGATCTTTGGGGCTTTTTGGGCCGTCTCGGGCCAGCTTCGAGCCAACTTCGGCCATCTTGGTGGGTTCCTGGCACGTCTGAAGCCGTCGGAAGCCATTTGGGGGGCTCTATGGGCCGACTTGGGGCCCGCTTGGAATGCTCCAGGGCTGTCTTAGCGATGAGCACCCATCTTGCGCGCGCGTTGGGAGGCCATCTGGGCGTGTTGGAGGTCTCTGGGCCCTCTTGGGGCCCTCTAGGGGCCATCTTGCGAGGGCCACTTGGTCCATCATGGTCGGCCTCTTGGGGCCTCTTGGGCGATCTTGAAGGGGCTTTTTCTTGGCGCCGTTCGATGGCAGAACTGAGACATGGCTGGAGACAAGAGGCAGGAGAATCCATTCCAAAAACCACAGGAAAAATCAATATAATTGGCCTCTTCGGCACTCTCCGGAGGACCTCCTTGGAGGCCTCTTAGGCCGTCTGGGAGGCCTCTGGGGGGCTCTGGGCCGTCTTGGGCCGTAGCCTTTGGACTCTCTTGTGGGGCCGTTTATGGAGGCCGTCTTGGCCATTCTTCGGGCGGACTTCAATCCTTTCTCCTCAGTTACCCCCCCACCCCCCTATTGTGGGCGGTCTTGGAGGCCATCTTGGGCCATCTTCGCGATTTTTTGAGGATGTCCCGAGCGAAACGGCCGTTTTTTGGAGGATTTTTTCCGGTCGTTGAGCACGTTTGGGGGCCTTCCGGGTGGCCGGCGGGTTCTGCCGGAGCCCACTGGGGAGTTCTTTTGGACAAAGAACCAAAACCAAAACCTGAAACATCCAGCACGCCGTGCACCCCTGCAAGCAGGGGGCGGCGGATCGAAGACGCCTACGGCGAATCACCGCCGCCCCCTGCCCTTTCGGAAGCGCCGATGCGGCCGACTGCTGTGGCCAGAGGTCTGCCAAGTTATTGGGCCATATGGTCCCCGAATCGGTCTTTACAGCCTTCGGGGAACACGTGGGGGAGGACGGGGAGGAGAGGAGAGATAGGAAGGGGGGGAATGGAGGAGGAGGTCTCTTGAGTGCCTTTTTGGCTACTCTGGGTTTATATTGGGCCACATGTGCGGTCTTGGAAGCATCTTGGGGGCCTCTTTGGATGCCTTGCGGCCTTCCTGTTCTGCCTGACGCCGTCTGGGCTGGGTTGGGGGCCTCTCTGTGGCCTCGCTTGGGTTTATCGTGGCCGTAGTGGACGCCAGCGTGGGCGTTTGGGAGATCTGCCGGGCCGTCTTGGGGCTGTCTTTGGGGCCGTTTTGGGGCTTTCTTGTGCCGTCTAGGGGCGTTCTTGGAGGCCTCTTGGACTGTTCTGGGGCGCTCTTGGAGGCTTATTGGGATGTCGCGGAGTTTTGGAAAGCCTAAAAGACGATATACACAAGATCTGTTCGGACCAATATGAAATGAACTGTAATGGTCTCTCGGGGCGTTCTTGGAGAACGTCTTGGAGGCCTCGTTTCTATCTGGGGCTGTCTTTGAGGCGTCTTGGGCCGTCTTGGAGGCTTCTTAGGCGAACTTGGTGGTATTTTGTATGCCTTTGGTCGATTTTGAAGGCCGTCTTGGATAATTCTGGAGGCGATCTTGCGCCAACGTTGCCATCTTGGAGGCCATCTTGAGCCGTCTCGTGGTGATTTTTCTGGGGATTGGGCACTGGAAGGTCTTTCCGGGTTCCCGGTGGGACGCGCCGAAGCCCCAGGGGGAGTTTTCTCGGAAAAGGTTCCTGCCCTCTACTGAGAGGATTTAGCACGGCAGGCACTTTAGGTTAAAATCAATGATTACCTAACATCGAAGACTGATAGGTTTCTAATAGTCTAAAAAGAGAGCAGCACATTACTCCACAGGGGGGTCTGGGCAGCCGTTGGGGAGCCGTTGGGGGGCCGTTGGGGGGGCCGTTAGGGATTTCCGGGGGGGATCCGCGGAACCTCGTTTTTCGCATACAGCCACACACTTCGTGCTCTTCGACCTCCCAGAACTCCATTCCCGGGCCACATTCTGAATGCCCGGAGCCAACTGTACGCCACTTCGTGCTCTTCGACTTCCCAGAACTCCATTCCCGGGCCACATTTGGATGCCCGGAGCCAACTGTAGGCCACTTCGTGCTCTTCGAGTTCCCAGAACTCCATTCCCGGGCCACATTTTGGATGCCCGGAGCCCAGCTGAGGCTGCGGCAGGCTGAGGCTGAGGCCGGAGGCTGAAGGCAGACTGAGGCTGAGGTGAGCAGGGCTGAGTGAGGCTGAAGCAGGCTGAGGCTGAGGCAGGCGGAGGCTGAGGCTGAGGCAAGCTATGCCGAGCCGAGGCTGCAGGCAGACTGAGCTGAGCTGAAGCAGCTGAGGCTGGGGCTGATGCAGGCTGAGGCCTGAGGCTGGGGCGAGGCAGGCTGAAGCTGAGGCAGCTGAGGCTGAGGCTGAGGCTGAGGCAGGCTGCTGCTGAGGCAGGCTGAGCTGAGGCCGAGGCCGAGGCTGAAGGCAGACTGAGGCTGAGGCTGAAGCAGGCTGAGGCTGAGGCTGAGGCAGGCTGAGGCTGAGGCTGAGGCAGGCTGATGCTGAGGCAGGCTGAGGCTGAGGCTGAGGCAGGCTGAGGCTGAGGCCGAGGCTGAAGGCAGACTGAGGCTGAGGCTGAAGCAGCCTGAGGCTGAGGCTGAGGCAGGCTGAGGCTGAGGCTGAGGCAGGCTGATGCTGAGGCAGGCTGAGGCTGAGGCTGAGGCTGATGCAGGCTGAGGCTGAGGCAGGCTGAGGCTGAGGCCGAGGCTGAAGGCAGACTGAGCCTGAGGCTGAAGCAGGCTGAGGCTGAGGCTGAGGCAGGCTGAGGCTGAGGCAGGCTGAGGCTGAGGCTGAGGCTGATGCAGGCTGAGGCTGAGGCAGGCTGAGGCTGAGGCCGAGGCTGAAGGCAGACTGAAGCTGAGGCTGAAGCAGGCTGAGGCTGAGGCTGAGGCAGGCTGAGGCTGAGGCTGAGGCAGGCTGAGGCTGAGGCTGTGACTGCGACTGCCGTTGCCACTGCGACTTTCATCGCGAATGCGACTGCGACTGCGAGAACAGCAGAATTCTACTACTGGATTCTCATGTGAATCTTAAGGGGTATGCTTCCAACAGGCTCCTAGAATCGATGTTATGATGCTTTGCCGGGATTAATTTTAACCTGCCACGGCCTTCCTGCTGAGGGCGTCTTGAGGCTCTTGGGCCGTCTTGGATGCCTTTTTGCGGCCTTTGGGCCGTCTTAGACCATCTTGAGGCCATCTTGGGCCGTCTTGGGTGCATCTTGGTGCCATCTTACCCGTCTTGGAGGCCATTTTGGCCGTCTTGGAGGCATCTTGGAGGCCATCTTGGGCCATCTTGGCCGTCTTGGAGGCCATCTTGGGCGTCTTGGAGGCCTCTTGGGCCGTCTTGAGGCCCTCTTGGGCCTTCTTGGGGGCCTCTTGGGCCGTCATGGGGCCATCTTGGAGGCCTCTTGGGTGCTGTTGGGGCGATGTTGGGGACCTCATGGGCCGTCTGGGGCCGTCGGAGAGCTGAAAAGAAGAACATGCCAAAATCCTTCAAACACCTAAGGAACATCAATGATTTTAACCTATTCGGGCCTTCCTGGCCGTCTTGGGCCTTTTTGCGGCCTTTTGGGCCGTACTTAGACCATCTTGAGCCACGCTTGGGCGCGTGGTGCTTCTCCGTGGAGCCATCTTACCCGTCTTGAGGCCATCTTGGCCGTCTTGGAGGCATCTTGGAGGCCATCTTGGGCCATCTTGACCGTCTTGGAGGCCATCTTGGGCGTCTTGGAGGCCTCTTGGGCCGTCTTGAGGCCCTCTTGGGGCCTTCTTGGGGGCCTCTTGGGCCGTCATGGGGCCATCTTGGAGGCC
The DNA here is from genome assembly GCA_963575745.1 of Prorocentrum cordatum. Taxonomy (NCBI): domain Eukaryota; class Dinophyceae; order Prorocentrales; family Prorocentraceae; genus Prorocentrum; species Prorocentrum cordatum. The sequence continues at coordinate 530,659 of CAUYUJ010003536.1, read as the reverse complement.
TCTTGGGTGCTGTTGGGGCGATGTTGGGGACCTCATGGGCCGTCTGGGGCCGTCGGAGAGCTGAAAAGAAGAACATGCCAAAATCCTTCAAAAACCTAAGGAAAATCAATGATTTTAACCTATTCGGGCCTTCCTGGAGGGCGTCTTGGAGGGCTCTTGGGCCGTCTTGGAGGCCTTTTGCCGGCCTTTTGGGCCGTCTTAGACCATCTTGAGGCCATCTTGGGCCGTCTTGGGTGCATCTTGGAGCCATCTTACCCGTCTTGGAGGCCATCTTGGCCGTCTTGGAGGCATCTTGGAGGCCATCTTGGGCCATCTTGGCCGTCTTGGAGGCCATCTTGGGCGTCTTGGAGGCCTCTTGGGCCGTCTTGAGGCCCTCTTGGGGCCTTCTTGGGGGCCTCTTGGGCCGTCATGGGGCCATCTTGGAGGCCTCTTGGGTGCTGTTGGGGCGATGTTGGGGACCTCTTGGGCCGTCTTGGGCCGTCGGAGAGCTGAAAAGAAGAACACGCAAATTCCTTCAAACACCTAAGGAAAATCAATGGTTTTAATCTATTCGGGCCTTCCTGGAGGGCGTCTTGGAGGGCTCTTGGGCCGTCTTGGAGGCCTTTTGCGGGCCTTTTGGGCCGTCTTAGACCATCTTGAGGCCATCTTGGGCCGTCTTGGGTGCATCTTGGAGCCATCTTACCCGTCTTGGAGGCCATCTTGGCCGTCTTGGAAGCATCTTGGAGGCCATCTTGGGCCATCTTGGCCGTCTTGGAGGCCATCTTGGGCCAAGTTGGGGCAACAAAGGCATTGACAGATGGATTTTCGGAAACTTGCGGGTGGCCGGCGGGACGGGCCGAAGCCCACTGGGGAGTTCTTTTAGAAAAAGAACCAAAACCAAAACCTGAAACATCCAGCACGCCGTGCACCCCTGTGGCAAGACCACAGGGGGCGGCGGATCGAAGACGCCTACGGCGAATCACCGCCGCCCCCTGCCTTTTTGGAAGCGCCTATGTGGCCGAACGTTGAGGCCAGACCTGCCAAGCTATCGGACCACGTGTTCCCCGAATCGGTTTGGAAAGCCTTCGGGGAACACGTGGGCATCTTGAAGGTCATCTTGGCCGTCTTGGAGGCCTCTTGGGCAAGCTTTGGGCGATCTGTGGGGCTTTTTGGGCCGTCTCGGGCCAGCTTCGAGCCAACTTCGGCCATCTTGGTGGGTTCCTGGCACGTCTGAAGCCGTCGGAAGCCGTTTGGGGGGCCTCTATGGGCCGACTTGGGGCCCGCTTGGAATGCTCCAGGGCCGTCTTGGAGGCCATCTTGGGCGTCTGGGAGGCCATCTTGGGCGTGTTGGAGGCCTCTTGGGCCCTCTTGGGGCCCTCTAGGGGCCATCTTGGAGGCCACTTGGGCCATCATGGGGCTCTCTTGGGGGCCTCTTGGGCGATCTTGGGGGCTTCTTGGGCCGTCTTGAGCCGTCGGAGAGCCGAAAAGGCGCAAATGCCAAAATCCTTCAAAAACCAAGGGAAAATCAATGATTTTGGCCTCTTCGGGCCCTCCTGAAGGACCTCTTGAAGGCCTCCTGGGCTGTCTTGGAGGCCTCTTTGGGGCCTCTTGGGCCGTCTTGGGCCATCTTGAGGCTATCTTAGGCCGTCTTGGGTACATCTTGGGCCGTCTTGGAGGCATCATAAGGCCATCTTAGCCGTCTTAGAGACCATCCTGGCCGTCTTAGAGGCATCTTGGAGGCCATCTTGGAACCGTCTGGGGCAGGAAATTGGGGAATTGAGCTCCTGGGCATCCTTTCCGGGTGGCCGGCGGGACGGGCCGAAGCCCACTGGGGAGTTCTTTTAGAAAAAGAACCAAAACCAAAACCTGAAACGTCCAGCACGCCGTGCACCCCTGCAAGCAGGGGGCGGCGGATCCTAGTGGCCTTCGGCCCATCCCGCCACCGTGCCCGGGTGGTGGGTCTGAGGTCTCTTGAATATGTGTTGGGGTGTCGTGGGGAGACTCTCGGGGGCATCTTGGAGGTCCCTCTTGGGGGCCTCTAGGGGCCTCGTGGGGTATCTTCTGGGCTTCTTGGAGGCCTCTTGGGCGCGTCGTGGGCGCCTTTTTGGGCCTCTTGTAAGAGATCGTGGCCTCTGGGGCGCGAATGCGGCGCGATTTGCGAGGGATCGTTGTTTCGGGGGCGCCAACGTGGCATAATTCACTCGGGATCGTGGCCTCGGGGGCGCGAACGTAGTGTAATTTACGGAGATCGTGGCCTCGGGGACGCGAATCCAGTGTAATTTACAAGGGATCGTAGCCTCGGGGGCGCGATTGTTGTGTGATTTACGAAGGATCGGGGCCCCAACGGCGAGAATGTGGTGTAATTTAAAAGGGATCGTGGCCTCAGGAGCGCGAATATGATGTAAGAGCTCGTGGCCTCGGGGATGCGGACTTAGCGTAATTTACGAGGGATCTTGGCCTCGAGGGCGCGAATACAGCGTAATTCATCATGGATTTGCGCTGCAAGCGCTACCTCGCATTTTAAGCGGACTCAGGACTCAGGACTCAGGACAGAGAATTCATGCGCGAACCAAGCATGTCCATCTTTCGTTCAAGTGCCGTGTGGGAGAAATAATGCTGTGGTTTTTAGTTGCGTGGCACTGCAGCCCAAGGTAGCAGCGCATTTTCACGCAGCAATGTTCAGCGAGCTGCAGCCTAAGGTAGCAGCTCATGTACAGTGCTGGCCGCTGCATCCCCGGCACCTTCTGCTGAGAACACAAGCCATTGTGGTTCTTTCAGCGCAAGCACGCCATGAACGCTGTCTGCAGGCGTTTGGCCTCTGACACTCTCGGGCGTAAGCGGACTGCGTTCTTGGGAGGTGTGTGGGACTCATTTTGTTGCCTCATCCTCGCGAGGTGTGAGAACAAAAATATATTTTTAGGTGGTCCCACGGCCCCCCAGAAATGCAGAGCACGCGATTCGGGAACGCTAGCCAGGGCAGTTTTCGGCTCCCCCCTCCGCGCGGGCAGTAACACTTTACAGTAAGAAGCAGGAAGCAATGGTGTAACATTGGAGACTGGACTGGAATTGGTGCAGGGAGCAGCAAATCTAAGCCTCGCAGCCTGGTGGCCCCGCAAGGGGGCCGGCGGATCTATTTCTATAGCTATATCTCTATCCATCTATCTATCTATCTATCTATCTATCTATCTATATATATATAGCTATCTATCTATATCTATCTATCTATCTATCTATCTATCTATCTATCTATCTATCTATATCTACATCTATATCTATATCTATATCTATATCTATATCTATCTATCTATCTATCTATCTATCTATGCATGCATCCATATGTGTATTCTCATAGACATGTGTATACATGCATACGTATGTATGTATGTATGTATGTATGTATGTATGTGTGTATGTATGTATGTATGTATGTATGTATGTATATTTGTATGCATGCATGCATGCATGCATGCATGCATGCATACATGTCTGTCTGTCTGTCTGTCTGTCTGTCTGTCTGTCTGTCTCTCTGTATGTTTGCATGTATGTA
>CAUYUJ010003536.1:514633-519633 GCA_963575745.1 Prorocentrum cordatum | reverse complement strand
TCTCTCAGAGTCTCTCAGAGTCTCTCAGAATCTCTGAGAATCTCTGAAAATCTCTGAGAATCTCTGAGAATCTCTGAGAATCTCTCAGAATCTCGCAGACTCTCTCAGAGGCTCGCAGTGATTCTCAGAGAGTCGCATAGGTTGGAGCTTTTCAGAGGCTCCAAAGTGGTTGGGATCTCACGCGTCCCAGGGGTCATTGACGGTTGGGATCTGAACCGTCCGGTTGGGATCTTACGCGTCTGGTTGGGATCTGAACCTTTCTCCTCTGGGCCGACTTGAGGCCCTCTTGGAATGCTCCGGGGCCGTCTTGGAGGCCATCTTGGGCGTCTTAAAGGCCTCCTGTGCTGTCTTGGGGGCCTCTTGGGGCCGTCTTGGGGCCCTCTTGGGCCGTTCTGGGGCCATCTTGGAGGCCTCTTGTGCGATCTTTCGGCGATCTTTGGGGGCTCTTGGGCCGTCTCGGGCCGTCGGAAGGCCGAAAAGAAGGAACTGTCAAATTCCGTCAAAACCGTAGGACAATCAAGGTTTTTGGCCTCTTCTGGCCTTGGCCCTCTTGGGGGCCTCTTGGGCCGTCTTGGGCCAGCTTCGAGCCAATTTCGGCCATCTTGGTGGGTTCCTGGCACGTCTGACGCCGTCGGGAGCCGTCTTGTGGTCCTTTCTGGGCCGACTGGGGGCCCTCCTGGGGCGCTTCGGGGCCGTCTTGGGGCCATCTTGGAGGCCTCTTCGGCGATCTTTCGGCGATCTTTGGAGGCTCTTGGGCCGTCTCGGGCCGTCGGAAGGCCGACCAGAAACAAATGTCAAAATCAATTTTTCTTTCTTTATTTTTTAATGTATTTTTTTTGTGTATGCATGTATGTCTGTCTGTCTGTCTGTCTGTCTGTCTGTCTGTCTGTCTGTCTGTATGTATGTATGTATGTATGTATGTATGTACGTACGTGGTGCGTATGTACGTGTGTACGTATGTACGTATGTACGTATGTACGTATGTACGTATGTACGTATGTACGTATGTACATATGTAGGTATGTAGGTATGTATGTGTGTACGTATGTACGTATGTACGTATGTACGTATGTACGTATGTACGTATGTACGTATGTACGTATGTACGTATGTACGTATGTACGTGTGTACGTGTGTACGTGTGTACGTATGTACCTACGTACGTATGTATGTATATATATATATATATATATATATATATATATATATGTGTGTGGATATTAATCGATACAAAAAAAAAAACAGCAGCAAATATACAACAAAACAAACAACATACGTGTTTTTGGCTTTTTCTGGCCTTCCTGGAGGCCTCTTGCAGGCCTCTTGGGCCGTCTTGCGCCAGCTTCGAGCCAAGTTCGGCCATCTTGGTGGGTTCCTGGCACGTCTGACGCCGTCGGGAGCCGTCTTGGGGGCCTCTCTGGGCCGACTAGGGGCCCTCTTGGGGCGCTTCGGGGCCATCTTGGAGGCCATCTTGGGCGTCTCGGAGGCCATGTTGGGCGTGTTGGAGGCCTCTTGGGCCGTCTTGGGGCCCTCTTGGGGCCGTCTTGGAGGCCACTTGGGCCGTCATGGGGCCCTCTTGGGGGCCTCTTGGGCGATCTTGGGGGCCTCTTGGGCCGTCTTGAGCCGTCGGAAAGCCGAAAAGGCGCAAATGCCAAAATGCTTCAAAAACCAATGGAAAATCAATGAATTTGGCCCTTTCGGGCCTTCCTGGAGGACCTCTTGGAGGGCTCTTGGGCCGTCTTGGAGGCCTCTTGCGGGCCTGTTGGGCCGTCGTAGACCATCTTGAGGCCATCTTAGGCCGTCTTGGGTACATCTTGGGCCGTCTTGGAGGCATCTTGGGACCCTCTGAGTCGTCTTGGAGGCCATCGTGGCCGTCCTGGAGGCGTCTTGGCCGTCTTGGAGGCCATCTTGGGGCCGTCTGGGGCAGGAAAACCGTTTGCAACCACCTCTTCCTGGTGGCTGGCGGGACGCGCCGGAGCCCCAGGGGGAGTTCTTTTGGAAAAAGAACCAAAGCCCAAAGCCATATAATCCGGAACGCCGGGCACCCCTTTGATAAATCAAAAGGAGGCGGCGGATCTAGTGGCCTTCGACCCATCCCGCCACCGTGCTTGGGATGTGGGTCAGAGTTCTCAGGAATGCTTCTTGGGGTCTTCGGAGCGCTCTTGGGGGTCCCCTGGGGGCAGTTTAGGTGCCTCTTGGCAGCCTCTTGGGGGCTTCTGCGGGGCCTCTTGGGGGCCTCTCGAGGGCGCCTCTTGGGCCGTCGTGGGGCCCTCTTGGGCTGTCTTGGGGCCTTCTTGGAGGCCTCTTGGGCCGCCTTGAGACGATCTTGGGGGCCTCCAGGCCGACTGGGAGCGTCGGGAAGCCGACAAGGCGAGAACTGAAAACACTTCGAGAAACCCAAGGGACATGATTTTGGCCTCTTGGGGCCCTCTTGGGAGGCCTCTTGGAGGCCTCTTGGACCGTTTTGGGAATATTTTGGGGCCCTCTTGGTCCGTCTTGGGGCCCTCGTGGCTCCGAAAAAGTCGCCCATGAGATTGTTGATGAGTTCACAGTTTCCCCCCCAGCCCCCCCCCAAAGCGATTTGGAGCCCTCTCTTGACATCTTAATGCATTGTCCTCTTCCCACTGCTTACCTTGCTTGCGGCCCCCACCTATTCACACATTTCGTGTTCTTGTATCGCGGTCCTGCGCCTTTTCCATGTGCAGAGACGGTTATCAGCACTAGGTTTCGCGTTTATTGCCAGCTCTCTGTGAAGGAGCTGCGTCTTCTGCTGATCCTTTGAATCTCCATCACTCCCAGCTCATCTTGGCCGTCTTCGACTTGGGTCCCCTCTTGTCTCTTATGTATATCCCCGCCGCCACCATCAAGCCACTTTCATGTTTAGCACGTCGCCTCCGTTGTTCAGTGCCATCATATTGAGAGTTGCTTCTTCAATCGACGCAGGTCGGCTCTGGTGCATATGGCTGCGTCGCATCGTTCAAGGATGCGCGGACCGGGGAGAAGTTCGCGGTGAACCTTTCACTTTCTTATGCCATCAATCGCCTTTCCTGTGCTTGATCTCTGAGGATTGCACGTTCTCTCCCACGAGCATTAACAGCCAAAATGGGCAGGCACTAGCAGCAGCAGCGGTAACAGCGGCGACAGTAACAGCCGCGTCGCAGTAGTCGCATCACGAGTGTGCTTGTACGCACATGCCTGCTATCACTGTTTGTGCTAAGCATCACTGTGAGCATGGCTGATGCAGCATGTATGCTAGAGGGGGCCATGAAGCCCAAACAGGCCATCGCGTTACAGTGTACACATGCTGACGGCACATTCACATTCGACTACGCGCGCGAGTTTGTTGTTCACCTAGATGTTTTTTGTTTGCAGTTTACTGTCGAACAACTATGCAAAGATGAATGCACATGCCTGTGATGCGAATTCTTCATGACTACGGTTATGCGGTACAAAGATGCCCGTGCGCACTACGAAGGGCGTGCCACCTGCATTCACTGAATGAGCATCTCAAATCGGTGATGCACGGATGTTTCGAAGGGTTAAAGCAAGGGGAATCTTCGAATCGCCTAGGACGGGTTGGGAGATGGAGGGGGAGGAGCATGAGGAACATGATAAAGGTCATGGTCGTTTTACAAAATGCCGCTCGCGCGGCAGATTTCAATGTTCCCGACGTAGCCAATCTAATGTCTGCGCCTCCTCAGCCCTCGCCCCCCAGACTTCCGCGGCCCCAGGGGTCTCGACCCCTTCTCCGAGAACACTTCTTCGCTCCGTCTGCCTCTCTGATGGCCCCGGGTGCCGAGACCGAGGGAGAGCGCTGGGATGGGACAGAGCACCCCGTGGGAGATCTGGGACTGCTCCTCCCCGTCCCCCTCGTGCTCCCGCCTCCCCCCTGCCCACTCCGAACCCCGGGGCCCCCTCGCCCCTCCCCCACCACACCCTTCGGCAGCGCGCCGAGGGGGGAAGCGAGGGGCAGGCCTTCTCAGCGGGTGGCGGGGCCTGTCAGAAGCCCTCGCGCCTTCTGAGAGGCCGTCCCTGTCTTCCGAGAAGGCTTGGACAGCTTCTCAGAATCAGTCGTATTTAACCAAACCCCATCCCCACGGGGCCATGGTATCTCAGCTCCACCATCCCACCACCCCAGTTGGGGATAGGCCCCTCGAACCCCGAACGGAACAGCCTACATCCCCATCCATGGGGGATAACACTGCCAGTGGGGCCCAGGCCACGCCAGTGGGGACAGGGATCGGCTAAACGATGCTCTCAGAAGGCGTAAAACCCTTTGTGCCCTGTAGGAGGAGACGAGGAGGAGCAGGATGCGCAAGCGTCACGGAGGAGGGGGAGGAGGAGGAGGAGGGGGAGGAGGAGGAGGAGGAGGAGGAGGAGGAGGAGGAGCAGGAGGAAGGAGACACGGTTACAAAGGAGACGAGTGAGGTGTAGCGACAGCAACGGTGGAAGTGGATGTCAGGCGGAGTAGGAGGCGGAGGAGGGGGAGGATGAGCGCTCGGCCCTCTTGCCTGCCCCAGACCGTTCTGGCCGCCTGACTCCGCGCCGTGTCCTGCCCCGCTGCTGTAGAGTGTTGTTGGGATTTTTGGAGTGCTTATGCGCCAAGATGGGGAGGAAGAAGATGATGACGAGGAAGGGGAGGTCTGTAGCAGGAGGAGGAAGGTTTTGAGTATAAGGAGTAGTAGTAGTAGTAGTAGTCGTAGTAGTAGTAGTAGTAGTAGTAGTAGTAGTAGTAGTAGTAGTAGTAGTAGTAGTAGTAGTAGTATTATTAGTAGTAGTATGAGGAGTAGTAGTAGTAGGAGTAGTAGTAGTAGTAGTAGTAGTAGTAGTAGTAGTAGTAGTAGTAGTAGTAGTAGTAGTAGTAGTAGTCGTAGTAGTAGTAGTAGTAGTAGTAGTAGTAGTAGTAGTAGCAGTAGTAGTAGTAGTAGTAGTAGTAGTAGTAGTAGTAGTAATAGTAGTAGTGTCGTAGTAGTAGTAGCAGCAGCAGCAGTAGTAGTAGT
>CAUYUJ010003536.1:429756-514533 GCA_963575745.1 Prorocentrum cordatum | reverse complement strand
AGTAGTAGTAGTAGTAGTAAGTAGTAAGTAGTAAGTCGTAGTAGTAGTAGTAGTAGTAGTAGTAGTAGTAGTTAGTAGTAGTAGCAGTAGTAGTAGTAGTAGTAGTAGTAGTAGTAGTAGTAGTTAGCAGTAGTAGTAGTAGTAGTAGTAGTAGTAAGTAGTAAGTAGTCAGTAGTAAGTAGTAAGTATTAGTAGTAGTAGTTATTATCATAAGTTTATTCCAGGTTAGTAGTGTAGTAGGAGTAAGTAGTAAGTCAGTAAGTAGTAGTAGTAGTAGTAGTATTAGTAGTTAAGTAGTAGAGTCGTAGTAAGTGGCCGTAAGTCAGTCGTGTCTGTAGTTAGTAAGTTTAGAGTAGTAGTAAGTAGTAGTAGTAGTATAGTAGTAGTAGTAGTAGTAGTAGTAGTAGTAGTAGTAGTAGTAGTAGTAGTAGTAGTAGTAGTAGTAGTAGTAGTAGTAGTAGGAGGAGGAGGAGGAGGAGGAGGAGGAGGAGGAGGAGGAGGGGGGCGACGAGGAGGAGTAGGAGGAGGAGGATCAATAGGTGTAATCTGATACATGGATGCATTCATACGACGCGCTGGTGTGGTGAGGATTTCACTCCAGGGGGTGGCCCGCACATCATCACCCTGCCTCGCTCGAAGGTATGAGTCAGCGGTAGAGGGAGGAGAGTAATCGCGAGGCATCCTTGGCAGCAGGGTAGACCCCCGACGGAGCGCAGTCAGGTTAAGAAGGTCAGCAACGCCTTCGATGACCTCGCCGACGCCTTAGAATTCCGAAAGCAGACAGGGGGTAAGCTCGCAGACGAGTCCAGGCGATCACGGTCATTCGGTCGTGCCCATCCGAACATTTCTGGTGGGAAATGTCTATCCCAGCATCCTGCGCCAGATGGCCACCATGGAGCCTCTGCGTGCCTTCGACACTGCACCCAGCCCGCGGGGCCATGTTCGCATCTTTGTGGTCCTCGCTCCAGCGGGGACAGCCGGAGAGGGACGACGCAATGCCTGCCGCCGAGCGTGGTGTGGTGCTGACTTTCTCTGACGCTGTTGTGCGCTCTGGCCCTCCCGCGGCCCCCTCCTCCCTCCCCTCCTGCCTTGTGCTGCTGCGTGCCCTAATTCCCGTCCGACGCGTGCTGCGTGAGCTGACCGCCTGCTGGACCCAGCCCGCCGCGGACCATGCAAGTTTCCTGTCGTTGGTTCAGGCTGATCTGCTGCAGGTTTCTTTGGTTTTCGCGTCCTTGCTCCCCCCAAACGCTGTATTATTTCTGGCCTTCTGGAATTCGACACTCGATCTGGACCTCGCTGGGTTCGCCCTGGTCGGACTGCTTCCCTCTCCCTTCTCAGCATCGTCAGGGTCCGAGTGTGTCTTAGGACCGACCAGGATCAGGTTCACTCGCCCCCTGAAGCTCATTTTTTTTGAATATCCCTGCCTCCGCTGGGCGCTCGCGCGCCTGCAGGCAGGGTCGGGTTCCTCACGCTCCGCGGCCACCCGCTTGTCTGCCTTCCAGCTGCCTTCTGCTCCCTTCTCCCCTCTTCCTTCCTTTGCTGACGTTCGACGAATTGAGAACGACTCGGATCACAGCGTCTGCATTTGCAGCACAGACGTCGTCGTGCGTCGTTTCAACCCGCTGAGGTACAATGGTCAGAATTCTGGTGGCGAGTAGGTGCAGTAAGCAGAGGGGCAGCAGTCAAGTAGAAAGACCATGCGCCCATAAGGGTGCAGAGAAACCGTGCAAGAAGCCGATGGGGAGGAAGGGGAAAACGAGCACAACCATGTAACCATGATCGTATCGTATGGAGGGGACGACACCGAACTGGGGGAGGTCCGAGATGCGCGTGCAAGCGGGCGGCCATGAGCGTGCAAGCGTTCCCACCTCCTTCTCCTTGCTGTCGTCTGTGCGCTGGTTCGACGGGCTGCAGTGTTACAACTTTCGGGGCGCGCGGTGGCGTACACCCTCGGCGATGCTTAAGAAAATTTAAGTTTTCGGCTGGAGTCTCGATCATTCTTAATGTTCCAATGTAAATCCTAAGATTTCGATCGAAGTTCTGGGTTTTTATTCAAATTCTGAGACTATGAATTTCTTGACCTATGATTTCTTAAGCATTTCGCAGGGCGTAAGCGGCCTGAACGCCGTGCCGCGTCTCTGCACGCCGCGCCCTGCCTCGTTGGCGCCGGCCGCCTCTGCCCTCCTCTGCCCGGCCGGGGCCTGGACCGCTCTTCGGCCGAGCAGGAGCAGGGCCAGGATCGCATTGACCCGGGCCTGGGCGCAGGATCCTGCCGGATCTTGCAGAATCTTTCGCATTGACCTGGGCTTGGGTGCAGGATCTCGCAGGATTCTGCAGGGTTCTGCAAGGCCTGGCCGACCCGGGTCTGGACTGACCCGGGTCAGAAGATCCCCCGAGGCCGAGCAGGAGCTGGTCTCGAGAGGGTCTCGCCTTCTGCCGCCAGGCCCCGTCGAATGGATTCGCGGCCAGATAGCAGTCTGGCTGGAGCCGCTCGCTGTTTTCTCTCCAGACTTTGAGGTCCATGTTGTGTGGCAGTATGGGGTCGCCACTTCAGGTCTCTGAGGTTCAGAGGAGCGTGGCAGTGGTATCGGGTTGCCACCATTCCATGTATACCTCAGAGGTCCAGACATTGTGTGCAGGGCCGTCGGAATCTCCTCGAGTCTCGCCTTGCCAGGTTTCTTCCCCTTTCCAGGAGATGTGTGGCAGGGTTATCGGCATCTCATCGTTCCAGACCACACGGGCCAGGAGTGGCGTCGGTGCAGGAGCGCCATCCTTCCTGGCCTCCCGGGTCCGGTAAAATCGATGCACGGGCATGGGGTTCTCGCCGCGCCAGGCCGCCCACGTCCAGGAAAGGAGCGGCGGGTGCCTGGGACATCCTCACCCTTCCGGGTCTTGGTGAACAAACCATGGCATCGGCATATGCATTCGGAGGTCCGAGCAGATTCCTCGGATCCGCGCTGGACCACCCTCCCCCTGGCGCTCGGAGCACGCCAGGGGTTGCGCCGGAGGCGCCGCCGGGGGGGCTCCGGCACCGATCCGAGGACTCCGCGCGGACCTCCGAGTTTTTATGTTTGTCCTAAGGTCTCTCAGGCTTCACAAGACGTTGCACGGAATTGCGGCTCGCGATCACGGCTCTCCCAGGTCCAGGAGTGTGACAGGGGACCCGGGGTCTCGCATTTCCAGGCCCTCCAGGGGGCATTTGGTTCTCATGATGCCAAGTATGCCGTGTCCACAGGTATGGCAGCGCCGTCGGAGTATCACCACTCCATGCCTCCTCAAGCCACGTCTGCATCCCGCAGTTGGGGTGCTTCTCTGGAATATTTGATTAGACCGTCTCGCGGGCACCTCTGGGAGACTCAGTGGCCCCCTCGAGCTGCCTTGGGGTAGTCTTTGGGTTTTCTTGGAGCCGTGCTGGAGGTCACATTGGGCCATCTTGGGCCATCTTGTGCGATCTTGGAGGCCATCTTGGGCTATCTGAGCAGCCTTGGAGCCATCTTGGGCCATCTTCGACGCCCTAACACCTCTCGCAAGCTCGCTGTTGATCGCGTGCAGGCTTCGTTAAGGGGGGAGAAGGGGAGAAGCGAAACCCTCCTCGAAACCTGAAGAAGGGCCTGCTGCGGAAGAGCTCGCACCCCGAGCCACTTGCGCCCAGATGCTCAGTGGGACCGCCAATGATGCGCTGCCCAGGGCTAGGGTGTTGCTGTGGTGTGGAATGTAGTGGGGCCTGGTGCCCCCTGATGGCAGAAACAGGTATTTGCTTAGCGAGTCAGACATGGGTTCCGACGAGCAGGGCGACGGTCGTTGGGGCGAATTACAATGGCGATGCACGTGTCGTTGGCCACAGGGCTGTTCGGGTGCGAGCGGTCGTCGCCCGAGCTTTTTGGCATAGTGGTGATGCCGCGCGCAGCATGATGGTACGGACGCAGCTTATTGCGAAGGCCTTACGGCCGGTGCTGCCGACTTTGAGTGACGAAGACGACGACGACGACGACGACGATGACGACGACGAGCGCTCTCGGGTGCCTCTTGGGGGTAGTTTGGGAGCCTTTTGGGAAGCTCTTGGGAGCCGCTTGGGAGCCTCGTGGGGCCCTCTTGGGGCTTCCTGGAGGTGGGGGCCTCTTGGGGGCTCTTGTGGGGCTTCTGAGGGACCTCTGGGGGCTTCCTGAGAGTTTCTCAGGCCGAGGGATCGAAATGTCCGTTCGGGTCCCCCGTCTGGGCTCCCTCTTGGAGCCTTCTTGGGGGCCTCCTCGGCTGTCTTGGAGGCTTCTTGGGCTGTCTTGGGGCCCTCTCGGGTCGTTGTGGAGCTCTCTTGGAGGCCTCTTGAGCCATCTTGGGGCGGTTTTGGAGTCCTCTTGGCCTGTCTTGGAGCGTCGGGAAGCTGACAAGGCGAGAATGCTGAAACCTTTCGAAAACCTATTGGTAATCTACGCTTTTTTGCCCCTTGGGGCCGTCCTGGAAGTCCTCTTGGAGGCCTCTTGGGGCGTTTTGGAAACCTTTTGAGCCGTCTGGAGGTTGCTTTGGCGACTTGGACCGACATTCCGGCGATTCGGGGCCCTCGAAGACCGTCTTGGGGACATCTTGGGGCACTTTTGCCGCGTCTTGGGGCTTTTCTGGGTCCCCGAACCGCCCGGGGGGGAATCGTATCTGCCCCGGGACCCCTCCCCGGGACCCTCCCTGGACCCCACCACCGGGGACTCCCCCCCTCGCGGGGAAGGGATCAAAGGGTAGGGGCCTCCCTTCGACTCAACTACAACGTTGCTCAATTTCGACGAGTCAGAAGGAACAGCCTCTTCCACATGCCGACAGGGTCGGCGGATTTCAGAAGAATAATAAGAAGCAAGCAATTGCATAACACATTTGCAGCGATGAGGTAGTGCGCTGAGGGAAGGCAGGTGTTGGACCCCCCCGAGCTTTGGATCACGTCCATGTTTGGGCTAAATTAGGCCGCGGCCGCCCCAGTACAGCACGCGAAGGTCGATGGCAAGCGGATCCTGCGGGAAGTGAAGCTGCTGCGGCAGCTTGACCATGACAATATCATAAGGATCCTGCTCGGCCAGCCAGTCGCCCGCCAACACTGTTCTGCCTGTGGCGCATGCGTTACCGTCAGGCTCGTCGTCCCTTTTGACATCCGCCCTCTCTTGCCAGTCTTTCTCTTCCGTTTAGTGTCGTTGTTGCTGTCGTTGTTCTTTCCAACCTCCGCACACACATGCCCTCGTCCTTGTCCCCCTTTCCATCTTTCCTTTCTTCCGCTAATCCTCCTGCTCCTACTCATCCTCCCCATCCTCCTTCTGCTCAGTTTCTGCTTTTTTTTTTGTCTCTTTCTCAGCCTCCCCCCCACAGGGAGACCCTGGCCAGACAGTCCTGGAACCTCCAAGCAGCCGCTAGCGGCCGCCCCCACAGGCGCCCTACCCGAAGGCAGCTCCACGGGCCGCACAGGCACGGGCGCCTCGGGCTGAGCCCGGCGCCCCAGCCGCCGCCACCTCCAGGCAATGGGGCCCGGCCCTCGGCAAAGCTCCAGGGCGCGCCAGTTCGAGAGACTGGCGGACGCAGCCCCTGCCCCCTGACAGGGCTCCCAACTTGATCAGCTCAGGCTGCGAAGCTCTCATCGCCAGCCTCCATCTGCCGCCTGAGCTCACCTGTGCACTGCTTACCCTTGCATTGCGGACCCACCCGTGAACATCTTCGCGCGACTACGAGAGCAGGCCGAGCTATTCTTGCGTCACGGCACCCTCATCTTGGTGCTCTTGCGCCTGGGCCTGTACGCCGTCGAGCGCCGTCGCAGAGCGGTCGAGGGCCCGTGGGAGGACGTCGCACCACAGGACCCCATGCTTCACCAGGGTCTCCACGCCCAGCCTTCCCTTCCGCGCGTCCTCCAGGGGCGTGCCGCAGCGGCCATCGGGAAGAGCGTCGGCCTCGGCCTCCGCCCTGCGCTCGGCCCGCGCCACGGCCTTGCGCCTGGCCCCCCCCCCCTCGGCGCGGCGAAGCCAAGGGCCCGAGCGCTCCTCCGCCCCGACGGCCATGCCGGCCCAGCACCGCGCGAGGCACGGCCGCCGCGGGGTGGACGAGCGCCCGTGCGCACGGCTGCCGCCTGCCGCGCAGCCCTCGGCGCACGGCGCCCGCCCTGCGCGCGCGCATCCTCCTCCTCCCTCCTCCTCCTCCTCCTCCTCCTCCTCCTCCTCCTCCTCCTCCTCCTCCCTCCTCCTCCCTCCTCCCTCCTCCCTCCTCCCTCCTCCCTCCTCCCTCCTCCCTCCTCCCTTCTCCCTTCTCCCTCCTCCCTCCTCCCTCCTCCCTCCTCCCTCCTCCCTCCTCCCTCCTCCCTCCTCCCTCCTCCCTCCTCCTCAAGTAACATTGGGGCCCGAGCTATTCAGCTGACGAGCTCCAGTCTCTGTGCCGCCACGGGGCACTTGAGGGACTAGGTTAAGCACAACCAGCCCCATCCATCTGTGCTTCAGCCTCGACTAAAGCAGAGACAAACCCTAGTTTTCGAGTTGCAGCCATGACTGGCGCGGGCAAGGCAGCCCCCCGCCGTGCATGGACGAAGTGTCAGAATTGCCAGCGCTGCGAGTACAATGACATCCTAGCCAGCAAGCGCAATCTCTGTTGCCCTGGATGCCGCCAGAAGGTGGGCTTGTACGAGAAGCCGAGCTCCTCGCGTCGGAAGTCAGTCCAGTTCGCGGACGAGGATGGCGAGGAGCTGCAGCACCCACGTGGCATCCTGCGTTCGCCGAGCCCTGGCCGTGGAGGCAAGGGCAGGCGCAAGGGTGATGACAAGGCCTCCGCCACCGCCGACTTGCTCAAGCAAGCCTTGGAGTCCACTGCCGATCCTGTGCTCCAGGCCAACTTGAAGCAGCAGGTCGAGCGGCTCGAGGCGGAGGCGGCCGCCGCCAAGGGCACCACCCCAGTGGAAGCCTTGCGGCGGGCTGACGGCGCCTGGAAGGACGCCGACCACCGCCGCGGACAGCAGGTGGCGCACGTGCTGAAGCTCCGCCAGCAGCTGGAGCTGGCCGAGGCCAAGGGGGCCAAGGCCTCCGTCGAGGTCGCGCAGGCGCTCAAGGCGCGGACGGCCGCGGCGCAGGCGCTGGCGTGCGCCGAGGGCGTCACCGCGCAGCAGGCCGAGACCAAGGGCACAGCCGAGGCCAATATTTTCGAGGTCTCCTACGACAAGAGCTTCTTCGCGAATATAGACACCATGGAGTGCGAGGAGCATGGGAAGGCAGTGCTCCGCCAGCTTCGCACGAGTCTGGAGGCGACGGCGTCGGACCTAGAGAGCAAGGAGGCCGAGGTCAAGGCGTGGTTGGCCCAGGCTCAGAAGCTGAGGTCCGAGATCGAGGATCGAGCTGCCAAGAAGAGGAATAATGCGGCAGGCCAGGGCGTTGCCACAGGCTCTGGTAATGATCCGCCTGGGGAGAGCGCCGCGCGTGGAGCGCAGGGTGCCGAGGGCGCCCCCGCCGCGCAGACGGCCTCCCCAGCTGGCACCGCCGAGGCCGCCGAGGCCGAGACTGAGGCTGTGAAGGCCGAGGCCCAGAGGCTGTCAGCGGCGAAGTTCCAGGCCATGGCCGACCAGAAGGGCAAGAGCAACGGCAAGGGCGTCGGCGCTCCCCCCCCCGCCGCAGTCGCAGCAGGCCGCGGAGGATAAGAAGCAGGGCGAGTGACTAGGTATGGAGCCTAGTCTTGAGTCGGCCGAGCAGCCGACAGAGGGAGGCCACACGGCCAAGATATTCCACGGGAATGTCACCTGCATGGGGGAGAAGGCGTGGTCATGGCTGGTTGGGCAGCCACACGACTTCTTCAGTATCGTTGAGACTCACATCCACGATAAGCAGTCTCTTAAGAAGTATGACGGCAAAGCTCGGGGGAAAGGGCTTCGTCTTCACGCCAATCCAGCTAGGCGTGCACAGAAAGTTGTCACGGACGACCATGTCGAGTTCGCGAGCGAGGGAGGCGAGTGGTTCATGTCCAAGGGCCACCTCCAGGTCGCTAGGCTCGGTGCGTCCAAGGTTGCGGCATCCAAGCTGCAGGCGCCCAACCAGCCCTCCTCGCTCGACGGGTTCGTGGCGGTGGCAGCGCACTTTTCAGGTTTCTCTATGGTCATCGTGTCCTTCTACGCGCACAACGGAGTGGGGGTGAGAGGCCTGAACGCTGGTAGGTACCAGCGCCTAGCAGGCCTTTTGTGGTCGCTCCAATTGCCGTGGATAGTGCTCGGTGATTTCAACATCTCGCCCCAAAATTTTGTGCGATCAGGCATCCCAGACAGACTGCGCGGCACTGTGGTAACCGCTGGCGACACGGCAACTTGTAATATTGGCACGGGCACGGTCATTGATTATGTTGTGTGCAGTAAATCAGCGGTCCCTTTCATCGTCTCTGTCACGCCTGTCCTCGCTGTCCCCTGAAAGCCCCACATAGGCCTCGAGGTCACCCTTCGTAGTTCAGGTGAGCAACTCATCACTGGGATCCTAGAGGTGCCAGGACGTTTGCCACAGGTCCCACGCCCCACCTCTGAGCCGACAGTAGGTTCAAAATCCAGTCTTGCTAAGATCGAGCGCCAAGCCCAGCATCAGAATGCAGTTGACAAGCGCGCCCAGAAATTTGCATCCTTGTTTGGCGATTGTGGTCCTCAATCGTCCTGTGCGCACTCTGAGGGGGAGGAGTCTGGGGACCAAGACACCGCCCACTTAGAGCCTAGGGAGCACGTTGCCGAGTTAGATTATTCAGAATGACCTGAAGAGGAGGAGGACCCGTGGGCTGAAGAGTCCAGCCTTGTCCCCAGGAACCCTCTAGGCCCTTTAGACGCTCCAAGTTTTGGGAATTCGTCGAGCTCTGAATCTGTCAAGTCTGGGGCCTGGGAGTCTGGGGGAGATCCGTCTGGGGTAGTCGAGGGCGTGGGCGTGGTGTTGCCGAACTCGGCCGCTGCTCCGACCTTTGGCTCATCTCAGGCGCAGACCCTGGATTCCCAGCGTGTTGGAGACCTGCCCTCGGACCCTGACGTGGAAGTCTCTGGGGGAGCCCCGACTTATGCAATACCTCCTGAGCTGTGGGGGCGGTGTCGGAGGGAAGTCGGGTTTGCACCTGGCTCGTTCTCGCTTCAGTTCCTTGCTCCTGCTCTGCGTCAGTCCGTAGCAGTTCGGCTCAAGCCAGATCTTGTTTCCACTATTTCAGGCCTCTACGCCTCCTGGGTGTCTGCTGTCGAATCCAGCATCTCTACGCACCATGGAGTTGAGATGCCATCAGGCCCGCGTCGAGCAGAGGGGCCACGTTTCAAGGTGACCGCCGTCAGGATGCCTGGCAAAGCGCGAGTTGCGGCGCTTAGAGACCAGGTCAGTGCATGGTGGACGCAACTACACTCACTTCTTTCAGGGCTACGCTTGCATCGAGACAAGCGTAATGGACCACGACAGGTTGCTCAATATACGGCTGCCTGTGTACGGCATCTGGACACCCGGCCAGATGAAGCTCGGCGAGTTCTGCTAGCTGAGCGTGAACCACCGTGGGAGGAATGGGCACGGGTCATTCGCGCTGCAGGCGAGGTGACCGCCAAGGAGCTGGAGCAGTACGTCTTCCTGTCCAAGCGCGTCATGGGCAGAGCGCAGCGGCGTGCAGTCCAGGAGTCCATTCGCGTTTTCAGAGATTTTATGGGCACAGCTGAGTCTATAGGCACGCTGCATCGTTCATTGGAGACACAGAATCTACCGGCACAAGAGCTAGAACACGAGGGGGAGGTACTCTACCACCCCAAGGACATTATCGACGTCAAAGCTCGAGGCTGGCGCGATCTGTGGGCGCCTCATCAGATGGACGAGGAGCTAGTGCAGCATACCTTTCAGCAGGTACGAGAGGCAGCTCAGGACGATGTTCTGCCGCCCATCTCGGTTGAGGACATCAGAGCAGCCTTGCGGCAGATGCGCCCCCGAGCGGGGCTTGGCGTCGACATGCTCTCCCCTGGGGACTTCGGGCGTCTCCCTGATTCGGCTCTTGCCGAGTTGGCGCTGCTGTTCGAGGCCTGCGAGTACCACCTCGTCTGGCCCGCCCAGGTCCTCCTGATCGTTGGGCGCATGCTGCCCAAGAAGAGCACGGGCGACCGCATCATCGGGCTCGTCTCAATGATAGGCAGATTATGGAGTTTGATCCGTGAACCGTTGGTGCGCCAGTGGAGCAGCGACACGGAGGCGTCCTGGGACGCTGCAGTGCGAGGGAACTCCAGTTTGAGGGAAGCATATGTGAGGGCCCTCCAGCAGGAAGTGCCACATCATCTGGGCATTGCTGTCGGAGAGGGCCTTGTTGACATTAGGTCGTTTTACGACTCCATTGAGTGGCCAGGGCTGGTGTTGTGTTCCCTCAACCTGTCCTTCCCACCGACGATCCTCTACCTCGAGCTGCTGCAGTGCGCGGCAGCGCGCGCAGTGAGCCAGCTCGGGGCCACATCGCGGGCTTTTCAGCCGACGCGAAGTGTGGTGCAGGTCCTCCGCTCAGGCACGAGATTCGGCAAGGCCATGACCCACTACGTGCTGTCAGCCATCGCAGTCGCTCACCCCAGAGTGAGCCATCGGATCTGGATAGATGACCTTTCACAAGGGACAAGCGGGTCGAGGTCAGCAGTTAGGAGGCAGCTCGCATCGTGCATCATCGAGACCTCTCAAGAGCTACAGGCCAAGCAGCTCGCCGTCTCCCCGAAGTCCGTTGTCATTTGCTCACATTGTCAGGACGCCAAGTGGATCGCTGCACGAGTCAAGAGGGCAGGGTTTACCATCCTGCCCAAGCTCCAGGCAGCGTACCTGGGCGTCGACGTCGCTGGTGGAAGCAGACATGGGCGCTCGACCCGAGTCATCCGCGAGGCCAAGCACAAGCGCATGAATGCCAAGGTGCGACGCTTCGCTTGGACGGCCAAGAAGTATCAAACGTGTGGGCGCCTCGAATGACAGGGCGCCCAAGCTGCTGGAGTGTATGGGCACCAAGTCTACGGCACTTCCGGCAGCAAGATGACGGATATCCGACGACGACTGGGCTTCTCTCTGGCGGCCCCCACGAGGGGGCGATGTCTGACCAGCCTACTCGCCCCGCGAGCTGGCGATGCAGACCCCGCCATCCAGATGCCCGCAGCCTGCTTGGACCAGTGGCTCACTACGTGGCGTGACCGACCCGAGCTCAGACCTGGAGTACGACAAGCATGGCGCCAAGTTGTACAGCACCTTCGGTCTATCCCAGAAGGCCAACGCTCTCGCCACATGCGAGGACCTCTCACAGCTGTGGTACTACACCTACTGGAGGCAGGCTGGGGTGTGGATGAGCCTACGGCCTGGACCATACCACCGCCCCATGAGGCAGCGGGCGACGACTGGAGGTTCGACGATACCATGTACACGGGCGACAAGGCCCTTGATTCGCACAGTGCCTTCCTTGAGGACTTCCGTGCCTCGCTCAGGCACCAGCTGTGGGTCAAGGCCAGCCGCCATGTTTGTGGAGCAGGCCTCGAGCGTGGAGTTGTTGTTGCCTCGTACCGCGTGCTTTTGCAGCAACTGGCGGCTGTTCCTGAGTATGGGCATCGTCTGTCAGAGGCCATGCTAGCTTGTGCCATAGGAGCTTCTTGGTCGATGCAGCGGCGCAAAGATGAGATTGCGAAATTCGGCGGCAACGTTTTGTGCCCACGATGCGGCAAGGAGCCAGAGACGGCCAAGCACCGCATCTGGCTGTGCGAGTGCAACCAAGGGAAGGCTGCATACGATGACTCACAGGACCTGCTACCGCAGGCTCTAGCGCAGATGGACATGGATGAGGGGTTTTGGCTCAGGGGCATGCTTCCCGCGGCCTGGACAGCTGTGCCCCCGCCACAGGCTGTCGAATGCTGGACCCCTGAGGGATTCATTGCAGCCTCTGTAGGGTGCTCGGGTGAAGGCTCCACCAGCAGCCCTCCCCTCATCAGCGGCGACGCAAGTGGAGGGCCCGACAGTAGCAGCAACCTGTTTCGCCGCGTCGGAGTAGCCGTGGCCCTTTTTGCCTCGCTTGAGCCCTGCGTTGAGCTAATCGGCACGGTGCGCGGCCCCCTGTGTGGCCCTCGCCAAGTCGTGGCGGGGGGAGAGCTTCGGGCCCTATTGCTCGCGGTCTGGCTCACCAGAGGTTTCATTTTGTTCATTTCAGACTGCGAACCAGTAGTCAAAGGCTGGTTCGCGGGCCACTATGATCGGCCCCCAAGGCGATGATAAGGATTTGCGGGCGCAGTTAGGCCAGCTTCTCAAGGAGCGAGCAGGCGGAGCAGCGTCGATCACTGTCGATTTTACCCACTCCCACCTCACAGCCCAAGACATTGTGAGGGGTGTGGCGCCGAGATGGAAGGTCACTAGCAATGCTGTGGTAGACGAGGTTGCTGGCCTCGCAGCAAAGGAGGCGAGGGTCCCGCAGGATGTGCGATCAAATGTTCTGTTGCACGAGCGCAGGGCTCGACTTGTGCGCATGCGGATTCTGCGGGCCACCTTGGACGCCTGCGGTGCCGAAGCAGAAACCAGAGTTGAGCCTCGTGGGGAAAAAGGTCGCCCCTGCCCCTTCGCCCCCCTTCTGCTGCTTCTCTCTCCCTCTTCTCCACCGACCACTGCCTTGATGAGACAGGGCGCAGGTGCACTCGGTGTGGGGGTTTGGCCACAAAGGCGCGGACCACTCTCTGGCGTCAGTCATCTTGTTTCGAGCCCCTGAACTATAACGGAGTGATTTTCAACAACCCCCCCCAAGCCCTGTTGCATATAGCGGGGGGCTTTGTTGACTCCTCTCATCGGATGCAGTGGCACAGCGGATTGAAATTGTGGTATTGTGGCAGATGTGGATGCTATGGGCATCAATTGCTGGACGGGCTTGGTCGTCCTTGTCAGCGTCCCACTGCTAACAGGCTTGAATACCTTTCCAGGATTTCTCGTGGGCTCTGGCCAGAAAAGGTTCTGAGCAAGACGGAGAAGGCCACCCGACGCGGAGGAGCGTCTCGAGGGTAGGCATTTCGTCGCATTGCATGTAGCATGTCATTATTGTCATTGCTTGCTTTCCTGACTTTGTCATGTATCCATACCCATACCCATACTCCCTCCTCCCTCCTCCTCCTCCCTCCCTCCCCCCTCCCTCCTCCCTCCTCCCTCCTCCTCCTCTCTCCTCCTCCCTCCCCCCTCTCCCTCCCTCCTCCTCCCTCCTCCTCCTCCCTCCTCCCTCCTCCTCCTCCTCCTCCTCATCCTCCTCCTCCTCTCCTCTCCTCCTCTCCTCCTCCCTCCTCCCTCCTCCTCCTCCTCCTCCCTCCTCCTCCTCCTCCTCCTCCCTCGTCCTCTCCTCCTCCTCTCCTCCTCCTCCTCCTCCTCCTCCCTCCTCCTTCCTTCCTCCTCCTCCTTCCCCCTCCCTCCTCCATCCTCCCTCTTCCTCCTCCTCCTCCTCCTCCTCCTCCTCCTCCCTCCCTCCCTCCTTCCCCTCCCTCCCTCCCTCCCTCCTCCTCCTCCTCCTCCCTCCTCCTCCTCCTCCTCCTCCTCCTCCTCCTCCTCCTCCTCCTCCTCCTCCTCCTCTCCTCCTCCTCCTCCTCCTCCTCCTCCTCCTCCTCCTCCTTCCCTCCTTCTCCTCCTCTTCCTCCTCCTCCTCCTCCCTCCTCCTTCCCCTCCTCCTCCTTCTCCTCCTCCTCTTCCTCCTCCTCCTCCTCCTCCTCCTCCTCTAGTCCTGTTGAGCAGGCACAATGACTGAGAAAGCTTGGATCCAGACTCTTGTCTGGCAGGCGACGGACGTACGGCTCGTGTCTGTCTGTCTGTCTGGCAGGCGATGGATGGATGTAGTCAGGCCAGGGGGGGCACACGTATCCGGATCCACCGCCTGCCGAGGTTCCCGAAGGTCGATCTCCCAGGCGGTAGTGATGGACAGATGCCCGCTTCGCCTTGCTCGTCTCGGGTCTGCTCGCGCTCTGACGGTGTGTCTCGGCGGTGGCAGTCCTGGCTGTCGAGCTGCGGGCCAGCATCGGGCCCAGTCGTGGCAGTCTGTCTGCCTCCGTGGTCCAGTTGGCCAGTTTGGGGGCCTCGAAAGTCCGAGGAGGGCCAGTCGAGACCACGGCGGCCCCGCCTGCCGCTTCTCGTCCTCCGCGTCGAAACTCGAGTCTGCATGAACCCTGGGTGGCTTGAGAACGGAGAGCCGCCGTTGTCTCAATTGGCCCTCTTCCGATCAAGGCACTTGGGGAGCTACAGTAGGGGTCTTGAAGAAGGAACCCTTTTCGTTGGGGAGGGGCTCCGTGTTCCTTGATTGTTTCACAGCTTGACTTAGGTTTTCCCAGGTTTTCGATGGGGAAGTTTAATTTCTGGAGGAAAGGGGCCTCGTTCCTTATTTAGGGCTCCTCAGGTCAGCGCCCCGACTGCAGTGGTGCCCTTCAATGTTTGCGCTCCACGTGGGACCTTGGATGTCGGGAAGAGGGGGCAGATGAAGGGGACAGCCAGTCAACTCACATGCTTCGTCGGCAATGGCACGCCGCTGTCGGTGGGTTCAGGTTCTCCCCATCTCCTTGCCACGCCTGACGCAATCCTCGCTGAACAAGCTCTTCTTCCCTCCTGTGTTTCAGTGCATCCAGAATGAGGATCCTGCGCGTTGAAGGCCAGTACAGGAGGAGGAGGAGGAGGCGGAGGAGGAGGAGGAGGAGGAGGAGGAGGAGGAGGAGGAGGAGGAGGAGGAGGAGGAGGAGGAGGAGGAGGCGGATGAGGAGGAGGAGGAGGAGGAGGAGGAGGATGGGGGAGGAGGAGGAGGAGAGGAGGAGGAGGAGGAGGAGGAGGAGGAGGAGGAGGAAGGAGGAGGAGGAGGAGGAGGAGGAGGAGGAGGAGGGAGGAGGAGGGGGGGGGGGGAGGAGGAGGAGGAGGAGGAGGAGGAGGAGGAGGAGGCCGTTTGCTGCCGCTGCAGCCGGACAGGGGCAGGGCTTGGCCCCCCTGCCCAGGATCCTGGACATGTTCCCGCCTCCCGGCCCAGACTTCGAGGACGGCTGCTCGTGGCGGTCGCGCCGCCTGCCCGTCGTGCTTCCGATTGTGGTCCTCTCCGCCCTCGCCCTGTCCTCTCTCTGCTCTCTCGTTTCCGCTCGGGTGGTTTCTCTCGTCGTCCATCTCTTTCGTCGCCCGTCCCCTCCACGGCCTGGTTGCCCCCGAGGGTTGTACCCAGGCATTCGAAGAACCATTGATACGGCACAAACATTTTTTCCCAACCATCCTGTGTTGGGTCCTCGTTTTGAAGAGGCAGCGCCCCGCGTCCATCTCTCCTCTCCTTCCTTCTCCCCTCGTCCCTTCTCCCATCCTCCTCCTCCTCATCCTCGTCGTCGTCGTCGTCGTCGTCGCTGCATCGTCATCGTCATCGTCATCGTCATCGTCATTGTCATCGTCATCGTCATCGTCGTCATTATCATCATCAGCACCATCACCATCACCATGATCATCATCGTCATCGTCATCGTCATCTTCATCGTCATCGTCGTCATCATCATTACAGTCGTCATCATCATCATCATCATCATCATCACCATCACCGTCGTCATCATCACCATCACCATTACCATCACCATCACCATCACCATCACCATCATCATCATCATCATCATCGTCATCGTCATCGTCATCGTCATCGTCATCGTCATCGTCATCGTCATCGTCATCATAATCATCACCATCATCACCATCATCACCAGCATCACCATCATCACCATCATCACCATCATCATCATCATCATCATCATCATCATCATCATCATCATCATCGCCAGCATCATCATCATCATCATCATCAGTATCAGCAGCATCATCATCACCATCACCATCATCATCACCATCGCCATCACCATCACCATCACCATCATCATCATCATCATCATCATCATCATCATCATCATCATCATCATCATCATCATCATCATCATCATCATCATCATCATCATCATTATTATCATTATTATCATCATCATCATCATCATCATCATCATCATCATCACATCGCCATCATCATCGTCAAACTCGTCACCGTCATCGGAATCACCATCGTCATCACCATTACGGCCGTTTACCATCACCATCATCGTCATCGTTCCCCGCCCATTCCTGCACGCCCTCACACGGTTCGTGGTCCCATAAGGAGCTCCACCGAAGGCCCCAGTGGCAGGGTTCGCATGCAGTTCCACCCTCCTTTCGGCGCACTCCTCATACGGTTCGTGGCTCCATAGGAAGCTCCACCGAAGGCCCTAGCGGCAGGGTTCGCATGCAGTTCCACCGTCATTTCGGCGCACCCCTCACACGGTTCGTGGCCCCATCGGGAGCTCCACCGCAGGCCCCAGTGGCAGGGTTCCCATGCAGTTCCACCCTCATCTCGGCGCACCCCGCATACGATTATGGCCCCATCGGGAGCTTCACCGAATGTTTCAGCGGCAGGGTTCGCATGCAGTTTCACCCTCATTTCGGCGCACCCCTCACACTGCTCCTGGCCCCATAGGGAGCTCCATCGAAGGCCCTAGTGGCAGGGTTGGCATGCAGTTCCACCTCCATTTTGGCGCACCCCTCGCACGGTTCGTGGCCCCTATAGGAAGCTCCACCGAAGGCCACAGCGGGAGGGTTCGCATGCAGTTCCGTCCCTATTTCGGTGCCCCTCTCAAACGGTTCGTGGCCTCATAGGGAGCTCCACCGAAGGCCCCAGCGGCAGGGTTCGCATGCAACTCCGCCCTCATCTCGGCGCACCCCGTATACGGTTCGTGGCTGCATCGGAAGTTCCACCGAAAGCTTCAGTGGCAGGGTTCGCATGCAGTTCCACCCTCATTTCGGCGCACCTCTCACACGATCCGTGGCCCCATAGGGAGCTACATCGAGGGCCCCATTGGCAGGGTTCGTATGCAGTTTCACCCTCATCTCGGCGCGCCCCTCAGACGGTTCGTGGCCCCATAGGGAGCTCCACCGAAGGTCTCCGTGGCAGGGTTCGCATGCGCTTCCACCTTCATTTCGGCGCGGAACCCTCCATCTGAGAGGCGTCTCGCAAGAATCCGCTTTATGAGAGTAGCGGTGAACAGGAAATGTATGTAAAGACGGATGTGGAGGAAGGGTCTCAATTTTGCCTCGCTTGAAGCGCGGTTGTAAGCTCAAGGCTTCAGCCCAAAAGGCTCCGGATATGGAGCTGCATGCATGCACGTGATCGCAAAGGGTCGAGACCCGTGCGGACGCGACGGGGTCGAGACCCGTGCGACTGTTTCGTTTACTTATTATTTTCTCTGGCGGGAAGGCCGCAGGCGATGTTTTGCCTCTGGCCTCGGACATTCGGGACTTGCCATGGGCCCAACGGGGCCCAAGGCAAGTCCCGAGGTGTTTGACGAGAAGCGATGGATGCTGCAATGCCATATGCAAGATGAGTTTGCTGTATTACACACCGATGCCGTGCCGAGCGTGTTGTCCCACTTAGTGGGATTGTTACTCGCTGAAGATCCACAACAAAAATGGTTAACTCAAGATGCCGTCACACACGCTCTATCTTGGTGTGATTATGTTTTCTTTCATTGCTAGGGGTGTCAGTACAGATGCATTGCAATACGCTCAACACCTCACACGGTTCGTGGCCTCTGAGGGAGCTCCACCGAAGGCCTCAGTGGCAAGGTTCGCATGCAGTTCCACTCTCATTTCGGCGCACCCGTCATACGGTTCGTGGCCCCTATAGGGAGCTCCATCGAAGGCCCCAGCGGCAGGGTTTGCATGCAGTTCTACCGTCATTTCGGCGCACCTCTCATACGAATATGGCCCCATCGGGAGCTCCACCGAAGGCCGCAGCGGCAGGCTTCGCATGCAGTTCCGGCCCCAATTCGGTGCCCCTATCACACGGTTTGTGGCCCCATAGGGAGTTCCATCGAAGGCCCCATTGGCAGGGTTCGCATGCAGTTCCATCCTCATCTCGACGCACCCCTCGCACGGTTCGTGGCCCCATAGGGAGCTCCACTGAAGGCCAAATTGGCAGGGTTCGCATGCAGTTCCACCCTCATCTCGGCGCACCCCTCACACGGTTCGTGGCCCCATGGGGAGCTCCACTGAAGGCCAAATTGGCAGGGTTCGCATGCAGTTCCACCCTCATCTCGGCGCACCCCTCACACGGTTCGCTTCGTGGCTCCATAGGGAGCTCCACCGAAGGCTCCAGTGGGAGGGTTCGCATGACAGCACCGCGCCCAATCCGGCACACCCGTCACACTGTTCGTGGCCCCATAGGAAGTTTCGCCGAAGGCTCCAGTGGGAGGGTTCTCATGGCACTACCGCGCCCAATTCGGTACACCCCCTCACACGTCTCGTGGCCCCAGAGGATGCTCCACCGAAGGCTCCAGCGGGAGGGATCGCATGGCACCACCGCGCTTAGTTCGGCACGCCCCTCACACGGTTCGTGGCCTCATAAGGAGCTCCATCGAAAGCAGTACCCACAATGCGGTATTCGTAGCTGCATATGGTTGGGTCTTTCGTCAGGCTAATTTTGGAGGGCCGCGCAGATTTGTTGGATTAGCGCTTGGCCCCCCTTCGGCGCCTCTGCGCCACCCCTAGCGCGCTCCGCGCGCCAGGGATGCCGACCCAAGAAATTTACTTGGACCTCCAAGAAATTCCAGACGCTTCGCGCAACCCCACCAGTTCACTACGTGTTTGCTTAGGTTCTCTTCGGGCACTCTGTGTTCGCCGCGCTCTTGTGCAAGGTCTTCGCGTTCGGCACGCTCTTCTGCTGCTTACCGCCTGGTCGGTTTCGCGGCCCTTACGTGCCGTCGCTCACTGTTTTTCTCTTCGCTACTGGCGCGGCCCGCCGTAGCAGGCTCGGCGTTCGATTCGTTCCGCGCGCCCGCGGATTAAAAGTAACCCCGCCAACCCGTCCAGAAACGATGCCCAGAGGAATTGCCTCGATCAGGGAAGTGGGCAGCACACAGAGGAATGGTCCCCCGGTGGATGCCTCTTGGAGCGTCTTGGGTGCCTCGGAGAACTTCTTGGGGCCTCTTGGGGGTCTCTTGGGAGCCCATTGGAGGCCTCTTGGGCGCCTGTTGGGGCCTCCTGGGCGCCTCTTGGGGCCCTCTTGAAGCGCTCTTGGGAGCCTTGGGAGCGCTCTTGGGGCCATCTTGGAACACATCGATCAACCGAGAAGCGAGCATTAATTTGCGTTGCCCCTCGGGAGCCCACAAAGTCGCCTCTTGGGGCGCTCTTGCGGCGCTCCTGGAGCGCTGTTGGGCGCTCTTGCGGCCGTCTTAGGTCTCTTTTGAGACTCTCTTCGAGCCCTCTTGGGCCATCTTTGAGCCATCTTGAGGCCTCGGATGGCCATGGGAGGCGAAATAACGAGAATGCCAAACACAGTTGACCCCTAAGGGTTTGGAAGGCTTTTGGCCTCGTCGGGGCCTCCTGGGGGGAGCCCTTTGGCCACTTGGAGCCGTCTTGGAGCGGTCTTGGGGCATCTTGGAGCATCGTGGTAGTCATTTTGAAGCATCTTGGGGTATCATGAGCCATCTTGGAGGTCATCTTGGGCGCTCCCAGGCGCTCTTGGAGTCATCTTAATCCGTGCCCCCCCCGGAGGCCAACATGTGGCTAAAACCTTCGTAGAATCAGTGATATTGGCCTTCTCGCCGAGGCCTCTTGGAGCGTCTTGGGTGCCTTTTGGGGGCCTCTTGGGGCCTCTTGGAGCTCTCTTGGGGGCCTCTTGGGGGCATCCTGGGAGCCTCTTGGGGGCCCCTTGGGGCCTGCTGGCCACCTCTTGGGGCCCTCTTGGGGCACCCTCGGGAGCCTTGGGGGGCACCTTCGGGCCATCTTGGGTGAGACGATCAGAGGAGGGGGGTGCCCTAATTAGCTCCCCCCCCCAGGAGGCCAAAATGGGGCCAAAATTTTAGTAAAACCAGTGATTTTGGTTTCCTCGCCGAGGCTGTCTTGGACGCTCCAACTACTCGCGGAACCCCTCGTCCATGTCCAGGGTAGGGGGTAAGGGGATGGGCCAAGACACCCTCCAGATAGCACGCCGTCTAGCTCACTCCCACCCGCCCCCCAACACATCACTAACACCCGAACCTCAGCATGTTCCGCGGCCGTCTTTTGATGGGCAGCTACTGGGAACCAAAACCAAGCCCATGTGCGCGACGCTGGGGCGATGTGCGCCACGCGTGCCAGGCGCGCCACGCGCGCCAGGTACCTCTGGGGCCCGAGTGTGCCAGGCACGCCTAGTGCACCAGATGCTCCCTCCAGCCGCGCTGGGTGCGCCACGTCCGGGGCAGGTGCAGAGTGTGTCAGGTGCGCCCGCGCACGTGACAGCGCACATCGGGAAACATGTCGGCCCCCATCATCCATTGCGAAAGCCATGTCCCATCATTGTGTCTGGTGGGCCTGCGCACAGCAAGGCCATACGCCACCACCCCCGCCGTCCCTGACAAAAACCATTTGACAATGTTCACGGGATGGCCGCGCAGTGTCCACATTTAGCCGCGAGGTGTATATTGTTTTGTTTTTTTTGTCAGGGGTGGTAGCCTTGCGCGCAGCAGACAATATGCTGACACCCCCGCCGTCCCTGTCGCAAGAACAATACACAGTACCCGCGGGCCTCTCGAACATGACGCCAGACTTTGCCTCGAAATGTACGGTGTATTGTTTTTTGACCGGATGGTGGGGGGGGGGGGCCCGCATCGGGTTGGTTTCGCATGCTCCGAATTTGGAGGCAGAGTGCGTTTTGTAGTCGTCTTTGACAGGGATGGTGGGGGGGGGGGCTCATGGTGTGCGCATGGTTCCGGGTTGGCTGCCGGCCGGGCGGTGGAGGGGGTGTTTATTAGTAGGGAACAGTGATACGTACACCCCCCCCGACGGGGAAGAAGGGGGTTGGAAGAGGAAACTCCCTAGATCACCTACGCCGTAAAGGGCTGGTGGGATTACGTTCATGCCGTGTCTGGTTGCTCCAGGTATCGTCTGAGCTAGCAGGCACCGAATGCACGTCGGCCTCGATGCTCCATGTCGGCCCGCTCGAGGCATTTGCGCCGCCTCTCGTGCACCCGCGCTGCGCAGGCAGAGTGTTCAGATGTTCCTCCCCGTCTCTGCCCCGAGCACCAGGCTCTGCCACCCTCCCAGCAAGCCTTCCAAGCCCTCGTCTCGTTTCACATATCGATCCAGCACGCTTCGCCGCTGCCAGGTTCGTTCACTGCACATCTTTCGTTCCAGCCTCGGCTCATATCTTGCCAGGGTCTATCGATTGCTGGGCAATGAGTATATGCACATTTGTGTAAGATGTATCTTCTGGCCGCTTGCGCATCAGGCCGCTGAGTTTGCTCATCATGGTTGTAGTCATGCCAGACTGCTCTATGCCCCACCAAGCCTCCGGAGCTAAGCCCCTGAGGATCCATCTTCCAGAGCCGCCCTGCAAGAAGCACCGATATTGCTACTCTGCGGACCTTTCTTGGGGCGCCTTCTGACCAGGATTTCGAGGCGAACCCAGCCGTGGCGACGAGGGACGAGCAGTCTGCGTTTGGTTATAAGAGTTGGGGTTGTCGCCATTTCTGCCGGCAGCTCCAAATCGACCGCTGTCGCGGGCAAGCATTGTTGCGCGACGTCGACCCCAGTCGGCCCACGCCACCCGCCGCAAAAACCAGACCCCTGGCCCACGGGCGCGGACAGGTTGACATTGACCCCTGTCGCGGAGATCCCCCCTACGCTGATTACCAAACGCAGAGTCGGTGTCGGTATCCCTCCCGAACTCTCCTCTTAGATTTTTTTGGGTCCACCTAGCGGATCTGTTCGTTTCAAGTTTGGCTCTAGTTCGATTCTAGCTCGACTCGAGTTCGACTCAAGTGAGGCGACGGCCGTTCGACGCAGCATCGACGCGCGATTGGGGCGAGTGGCTCCAGGAAGGTCCCCAGAACGAGCATCTCCCCCCCCCCCAAGAGATGCCACCTTGGAGGATTCGGAGTTTCTGGAGTGGGCCACGTGGTGCAGCAATGCCACGCACGGGTGGGCCTCGCTCGCGCGCGTTTGTCCTGCCCTGAGGTCCGACGTTGCGACAAGAATTGCGAAATCGCGAAAATTCACGACCATCACGACCAGAGCCCCAGACCCTACCTTTCTATGCGCTCCCCAGACATCTGGGGCTCCACTTTTTCTGATCAGCGGATCCCCCCCGAGGGCTGGACCAGTTTTTCATACCGAGGATTTTTGTGCCAGTCCCTGGGCCCGTTGAGGGCCCCCGGAGGCCGAAAACAACCGATACTTGGCCGCTCCAAGTTTTTCGGAGCCTCGGATCTCTGGCTGTGCCCCGCCGGTGCCCACTTAGTTTTCGGGCCATGCCTCGGCTCTCTGGCGGCCGTTCGGGACGATCCTGGCATCACCGAAACGCTCTGGGCAAGGCGCAGCCGCTGGAATGCGTCCCGAGGCTGAAGACCGCCGAGAACGGGCGGAAACGTCCGAGAACCTGCAACCTCGACCGTCTGCCAAAAACTGGCCGCTCCATTTTGTTTCGGAGCCCCGGATCTCTGGGGCTGCCCCTCGGGAAGAGCCAGGCGGGGAGGCGCCGACGAGCCGACGGAAACGTCCTCTGAATGGTGATGTTCTCCCCACTTCTGCGATATCCTCGGC
This sequence comes from Prorocentrum cordatum, assembly GCA_963575745.1. Lineage (NCBI taxonomy): Eukaryota > Dinophyceae > Prorocentrales > Prorocentraceae > Prorocentrum > Prorocentrum cordatum. The sequence goes on along the minus strand of CAUYUJ010003536.1, from coordinate 491,980 downwards.
CTGAGCGTGCGAGTTCTGGCCTCCTACTGGTGAGAAGGCAAGATGTGTGGGCTGTCGCCAAGCTTTCTGCCTTCCGGCGTCTTCAGAGCTCCCAGGGCCAGACAGCTTGAGCCACACCGACGAGCGCCTCGGACCTGTGGGTCCCGCAGCGCCTGGCCTGTGGGAGCCGCTGGTGCCTCTGCGCGCGGCGGGCCGGGCACCAGGTGTCCGGCCGTGCCTGGGCTGGGCGGCGGTGGGCCCGGCGGCTCTCGTTAGGGGGTTCGGAGGAGGAGGAGGAGGATGAGGAGGAGGAGGAGGAGGAGGAGGAGGAGGAGGAGGAGGAGCAGGAGGAGGAGAAGGAGGAGGAGGAGGAGGAGGAGGAGGAGGAGGAGGAGCAGCAGGAGGAGGAGGAGGAGGAGGAGGAGGAGGAGGAGGGGGGGGTGGCAGGGGAACGGGGGGGGGCAGGGAGGGGGACGGCGCGGGGAAGGTCGAGGAAACGCGTGGGTGAAGGCGCGTGGGTGATCGACTGGTCCCGTTGCTTTGTTGGGGAGCTGCGCGCTCTGTCGCCACGTGGGTCAGCACTGGCGCCATGTTTCGGGAGTCGCTTTCCCCGATCCGTGGATCTGGCGCCCGCGCGCCAGACCCACGGATGTCCAATCAGTGTCGGCGTGCGCCCGCCGAGAACGCAGAGGGGGCTTCTCGCCCCCTCCGAGAAGCCTTTTGGGGCTCTCGAGGAAGGCGCCTGGGAAGGCAGCGGGAGTTCCCGAGAAGCCCCCGCTGCGCTCCAGGAAGGCTTCCGCACCCCCCGCCTGCGGTTCGCCGCCCCCTCTGTGCGCCCCGCCGAGGAGCTTGGGTCGAGAGCGTGTCTGGGTCTTGGCCACCGTTCTCGTCGGGTTCGGTGCCTCTTTTGGCCCCCCTTCTCCTGCCCTGAGATTTGGGCGCTGCAATTTTTCACGCCGGGCGTCTTCGCCCGGGTTCGGGCCGCATCGCAGATCTGGCTCGGAAGGTGCGCAGAACGACGGGGTCCCTAGGGCTCTGGTCGTGATACTCGCGCGATGTTGTATTGTGTTCGCACCGTCGGATCTCGGGGTGCCTTCTCTTCTCGATCCAACGTTTCCTTCAGGTATGTTTTCGTGCTGCTGTTTTGTCCTCCGTGGCCGAGGTCCCCTGGCGTGTGCTTGCCTGTTGCATGTCGGTGCACGTTGCTTGCATGGTTTGCCTGGCGAACCGTCTCCTCACTTTGTCGTGTCGGGGGTTGTTATTGTGCTTGCGCTATGGTACTAAACATATGTTTTTGCGTGAGGTTGAGGTTCGTTGACTCTCTTGGCTGCTGCTGCCGGCAGCGGACCATTCGGCCTGATCGGCTTTGGCTGCGCACTCTGCCTGAAAGGTGTGCCGCCCCTTCCCGCTATGGCAGACCCCCCTCCGATTCTCCAGTGGAGTCGGACGAGAGGGGGGGATAGGGAACGTTGGGGCTACGAAATCTGCTGCATGCAGCTAGTTTCTGTCCCGCCGCTGGGCGATTTCCTCGATACATCCCCCAGCGCCAGCAGGCGCCAGGAGATTCAGCTGCTCGAGCTGATTCGCCAACCCCCGCTTTGCTAACCGCCCCTTTCGTCGTTCCGAGCCCCTCCCAGGCCCGTCCTGCTCTCAGTCCCTGCCGCTTCCGCGAACATGGCCACTTGAACTCTTCGGGCTCTCTGCGACACTCGGAGGTGCCCCGGCGCCCGCCTCCGCGCCCCCCGGGGGCCCAGGCCCCGGCGTCTGGGGCGCCGCCGACTGGCCCGGCAGGCTGGGCCAAGAAGGGGCAACGACAGTGTCGTCACCGAGCGCGCTCCACTGCTCGCAAAGAGTGCCTGCTCGCAAACGTCCGAAGAACACATGTCCGCTTTGATGTAGTTTCTCGTAGATCCTCGGCGGGGGATCCAGGCCGTTCGCGAGCAGTTACTCTGCGGGTAGTGGAACGCGCTCGTCTAGGCAGGCCTGCCATTTCCAGCCCTCTCCTGCCCTTTGGGTCGCAACGGGTTCGAGGGGGCCTCGGCCTCGTCGTCCTCCCCACAGTCGCGGCTCGATCCCCGCGCATGCTCGGAGCACGGTGTTCTAGTTTTCTTAGAGAGCGAGGGAGCGAGAGAGGGAGAGTGCCGCAGTCATTGTGGGAGGGCTATATTTTGACATGAATGCGGCTGCAGGACATCTACATAGTCACTGACCTGATGGAGACGGACCTTCACCGGGTCATCTACTCCAAGCAGCCGCTCACAGAGGAGAGGGAGGAGGGAGCGAGCGGGAGGGAGGGAGGGCGGAGACGGGGCGGAGGCGAGCTAGGTGCGCTCGCGCCATATTTTACATCCTACTTCTCCCACCCGTCCCTTCCCAGTGTTTTTATGGTTTTCTTTTTTGCTTCCTGATCCGTCGACGCGTGTCATAGCAGACTCAGACCCCCTCAACGGACCCCATCGTGTTATGCGCAGTCAGAAGGGGAGTTACGTAGAGTGGTTCGGCAGCAACTCATGGGAGCTTTGTATATCCTCGGGATTCCCTCTTTAGAGTGCATTCGCGTGGGCTAGCGTTTGGTAATCGATGAGAAAGCGTCGATTCAGCGTCGCTCAGTATCGCTTTAGCGTCGACTAGCGTGGATTAGAGTGGATGCACAAGAGCCAGCAAGATGATATTGAAGTTTCCATGAGCTGCCAGAGAGCAATGGAGGAGGAGGATGAGGAGGAGGTGGCATCTGAGCAGGAGGAAGAGGAGGAAGAGGATGCTGATGAAGGAGGAGGACGAGGAGGAACAGCTGCAGCAGGAGCAAGAGTGGGAGGAGCGGTAATAGGATCACCTGGGGAAGGCCAGGGAGGGGAGCGGAGCGGGGCGGCAACGATGCGGAAGGACTCGGATGCAGAATAGTGGCCCGCGTTGGGGCGAGAGGGCCATTCTGATCGACGGGAGCAACGCGCCGATCCCGAAATGAGGCTCATGTTGCAGCGAGACCGCCATTCGGATCCACCGAACATGTTCCGATGGAAAACAACACGCGTGCGATATGTTTTTTTGTTTCCTGTGTGAAAATGCACGGAACGTGCTATCTGCTTTCAGGACGTAGTCAGGGGGGATGGGGAGACTCGCATTCACATTGAGTGAGTTCAGAGGAGGATGGGAGGAGGGGAGGCGGGGGTGAGGAAGTTGGGAGGGGGGAAGGGCCCCCCCCGGTGCGGTGCAGCTCTGGTGCGTGCGCGGAGCGGCTCGTATTCCTCCCAGCGTTGGCGGGCTGGGACCCCTGGTCAGCTCGCGGGGGAGTCCTACCTTCAACGGCCTCCTGCTGCCTCCTCCACTTCCTCCTCCTGCCCCATCTCTCCTCCATAATCCCCCCCTTCACCAACCTCACTCTCCCCACTCCCCACCTTCTTCCTCCCCATGACCTGCTTTCTAGAGCTGCTCGTGGAGGAGGAGGGGGAGCAGGAGGAGGAGGAGGAGGAGGAGGAGAAGTAGGAGTAGGAGGAGGAAGAGGAATAATAATAGCAAACATACTGTGACTGATATTATTCATAATTGTAGAGAGACCAATCATCGTACTTATCATAAGAAAACGAATAATAAGCATAGCACTGCGAGGCATACTAATAAAGCATTCAACGACGACGGTTACTACTAATGCTATCATGAAGACCAGTCATCATACTACGTACAACAAGACATATCAGACCAATAAGCTAATGCGCACACTAATATTAAGACTACGAATAATAATGCGATCATCCTCGATATTGATTTTACGAAGAATACGAGCCACACATTGAAGACGAGCATTACTAATCTTAATTCCAGTAACAATTATGCAATTACGTAGTTTTTTTATATATATATATAAAAAGAAAAAGACTCACCACCGTAATGGTAGCAATACTAGTTATAACAATCATATGACGAATCGTAATTCTAATGCTCATAGTAAGAAGACGACGCATAAGACTATTCGTAATCTCAATATTAGTAAGAACGATAATACCAACACATATGATACCACTACTACTACTACTGCTACTGCTACTCCTTTTTCTTCTTCTACTACTACTACTACTACCACTACGACCTACTAACTACTAGCTACAAGCTACTAACTGCGAGCTACTAGCTACTATCAACTAATTACTGACTAGTAAATACTAACTACTAACTACTAGCTACCAACTACTAACAACTTACCACTACTACTACTACTACTACTACTACTACTATACTACTACTACTACTACTACTACTACTACTACTACTACTACTACTACTACTACTACTACTACTACTACTACTACTACTACTACTACTACTACTACTACTACGACGGCGACAGCGACGGCGACGACGACTACTACTACTAATACTGCTATCTTATTAAGCATAGAACATCATAACACTGATGCTAACATGTCAAAGCGTACTATTCATACTGCTACGAATCATATGAATCATATGGGTAGGAGGAGAAGGAGGCTGGAGTGCTTCCCCCGTCCCTTTCCCCTTCTTCTCTGGTGCCCTCCATGCCCCCTCCCCCCGTCCTCCCTGGGCTCCCCTCTTCTTTTTCTTTTCTCCTGAGCCTGGGATGCTGTCGCATCGGCCGCCTCAAGCCATTTCGGCTGTAAAGAAGGGCCAGAGATTGTAGGAGTGGTTCACGTCGAGGGTGTTCTCTGAGGCAATGGCCTCACGCTCCCCCTCCTCGCTTCCGCTTCCCTCCTCCTCTTCAGGCTCCCAAGCCTGCCTCCCTTCCTCCTGGAGTGGCCTGAAGGCGGAGGGGATTTTTGGGCAAGACGCGCGTTCCATGCAGGCCCGGAGGCTTCTCGCGACGAAACCCTTGGCGCAGGCGGCGTCCTTCGCTCCCGCCAGCCCCGCGCTCGGCCAACCTCCCTTCGGCGAGGGAGGGCGCGAGGGAGGCGCGCGCGGGAGGAGAGGCAGGCAGGATGGGGATGGAACGCGGCCACGACGATGTTCCTGAGAGCATGTGGGGAGTATGTGGAGGCAGCACCCCAGAGATCTGAGGTTCCGAAGAATGTGGAGCGGCCAGGTTTTGGTTATTTTCGGCCTCTGGGGGGGGCCCTCAACTGTGTGTGAAGTCCGCCCACTTCCCTGTTATACCCCTTCTTCCGCAACTGTCTTGGCTCAAGGTACTGGCTAAAGGACAACGGTGCATTGCTGGCTTTGCAGTGTCCTGGAAAAAGGAGTCCTACCCTGAATTAAAATTATGGAAACGCGATTGTGGCGCATTGAGCATTGTGTTTTGAGGAAAAAATTGCGTTTCCCAGAATTCAGAATTCAAATTCTCGGAATTCCGAATTTGGGAAAAACGGTTTTCCTCAAAAAACAACACCCAATGAGCCACAATTGCGTTTCCCATATTCAAAAAATACTCCGATCCACAATCGCGTTTCCCACAATCAAAAAATTTGGAAAACGCGATTGTGGCTCATTGAGTGCGGTTGTTTGAGGAAAATTGCGTTTCCCATATTTCAGGCTTCGAATTCTCGGATTTCCGAATTATGGGAAACGCGATTCTCCTAAAAAACAGCACCCAATGAGCCACAATCGCGTTTCCCATAATTAAAAATTATTGGAAGCGCGATCGTGGTTCATTGGGCGCTGTTTTTTGAAGAAAATTGCGTTTCCCATAATTCGGAAGTCGAATTACGGGAAAATCGCGTTTCCCGTGCAATTTGTGCCGGGGGCAGTCGTCCAGGATTGCGTTTCCCATAATGGTGGAAAGAGGCTGAGCAGGCATGGTGTTGTGGCCGCAACTTCGTTGCCCGACCGTGTCAGGGAGTTGCTGCAACCTTGTATGCATGCGCCGAGTTCTCTTCACACAAAGGTCACTTCGGAGAGTTCTTCAAAGGACACCTAGTTCCACTTGGTACTCGTCTTCTGGAAATGCCTCAGGCCAGACCTCGACAAGTCCGCGGCGAACTTTGACGAGACTACTCGAGAGGGTTTGTTCATGGGTTACCACCTCCATTCTGGTGGGCGATGGTCTGGCGACTACCTCGTCGTCGGCTACCTATGCCAAGAACCCTGACGGGGTGTGGTTCCTGATGGGAGACCAGTTTTTTCGGGCCGGGCGAAAGGGGGGGATTGGGAAAGGGGGGGTTACGAAATTTGCTGCATGCAGCTGGTTTCGGCCTCACCGAGGGGCCCATTCCTCGATACATGCCGCCTCCGGCGCCGGGAGGCGCCGGGAAAATCAGCTACGTGAGCTGATTCTCAAACCCCCCCTTTGCTATCCCCCCCTTTCGCCCGACCCGATTTTTCCAGTCCGCGAAGGTCTCTTACGAAACCACAGCCCCGAGAAACACGAGTTGATCTCATTCCAAAGCTCTCGGGTTTTGGGCGTCCCTGCGCAGGATGATCCACCTCTCGTGTACCCAGCATAATTGGACGACGCCAGTCTCTCGATTCTGACTGCACCAGAACACTCTGGGGCTCTCGTCTCCGGGGGGCCGCCTTTAGAGGCACCCGAGCTTTCGGTTCCGGCTCCCGAGCCTGACTATTGGGAACGGCGCGGTGAGGCTATCCTATGCCACGTTCGTGCACCGCGGACTCAGTTATTCCGCCCTACAGACGACGTCATTGGAATCTTTATTCCAGTTGACAAAATCAACGTTTTTCGCAGCTTTGAGACTACGTCGAGCTTCCAAGGGGAGAAACACTTCCGTGACGCGTGGGACGGTTTCGGTAGCGACCGCCACCATCTCAGTGAGCCCCTGACAGGCATCGTTCGATTCAACAAGCATCCTGCGATCACCACCGATGGGAAGGTCAACGTCCTCGGCCGGGACACTCGCGCCCAGGGTACCGCTCGACCAGACTTCGTCTTACCGGAGTTCTGCAATGCGATGTCCAAGACAGAACGAACATCAGAACGGGGGTTCGCCGAGGACGTCATCCGCGCGCGGAAGGTCCGCCGCGAGTTTGCCCTTCGTATCTGGACTCGAACAGACAAAAACACTCGTCGATTTCAGACATCCGACGGCGACGGACCGCCCTGGTCCAATGTGGGGCGACGCATGGCGTACGACTTCCATACTCGCGTCGTGATCAGGGACGAGACCGTGGCGGGCACCACGGACAGGCGCATCGCCAATTCGCAGCTTCCCGAAGGACCACACGACATCATCACTGTATTTTATTACCGCCCAGCGCCGGATGCAAATCCTGCAAGCGTTGTGCGCTCGCACGTGGTGACCAACAAGTCCAACATGGTGCCCATGATGATGCCTTGTGTTTGGGATTACAAGCAGAGCCGCAGAAACAAGCTTCAATCCACCTGCTGGATGCGGCCCTACATCGCCACTGTCGACCTCGCCACCCACAACCTCGCCAAGAAAGACGTCGCGGCCGAGCCTCGAGCGCAGGACGCACTTTGGAAATAATGCGAACGCCTGGAACACAAGCGGACACGGATGCTCGGCGCGGTGATGGAACGTGGTGACGTTGTACGCAACGCCCGCAAAGAAAGCAGAACAGTTTAATTCGCGATCACCCGGGAGATTTCTCCCGTCACAAGCGCTAAACTTCCCGAGCTCCAGAAGTGCAAAGGGCGCGTCGTGCTCCAGGGCAACGACGTGGAGGACGAAAGCGGCCTTGCAGCTGTCTCCGCCGATGCTGCCTCGAGTGCCTCTCGTATCGAGGCCCCCAAGCTGTGCGACGCCGCCGCGCTTTTGCCTGGCGACGGAGGTCAACGGAGCGACGCTCCGGGCGCGCATGCGCAGGCCCCGCTGTATGGTGACGGTCGCATTGACCCAGTGGATGCGTGGATCACCTTGCCCAAATGGAGACAACCATCGTCCTGGGCAAAGTGTAAGAATCCCGTGTGCCGTTTTCGATTTGCTTTGTGCGGCCGCCCGCTAGCAGGTGTCTTCTGGGAGCGACGCTGCCGTGCCAGTCTCGAATCAGTGGGCTTCCTCTCCATTCCAGGTTGGGAATGTGCGTGAAGACATGACGAGCACGACCTCATTCTGTTCGTTTATGCCGACGACTGCAAGATGGCAGGACCCACTGACAACATCAAACAGGGATGGGATCTGACGCGGCACAGTGGTTTTGAACTGGATTCCCCCACGAAGTACGTCCACTATTCGGGGCGTGGTCAATTCACGAGGAAAGTGCCACATGACGTTTTCGACGAGCGCATTGATACGATTCGACCTTTGCTTCCCGAGCAAGACCGCAAGTAGTGCGCGTCAGCATCTCACGTGCGTGGGATTCGACGCGATATGCCTGGCATTGCCGATGACTGCGTCGAGCGGTGTATATATATATATATATATAATGCGTCTCCAAGCTACTGGGGGTAGCTGGATCCCGACGGAAACTATCGCCATCGCCGAAGCCAAAAACAACCAGGCCTCGGTCGAGGGCGCTGGTTGACAAACCCGCATCCCGCCCGCCCGCGTCGGCTTCGAAAGCCGCGCCCGACGCCGCGGGCTTCGCCTGCGACGCCCTCCCACATGCTGACGCTCCTGGCATAGAAGATACATCGTTTACCGACAGAGATGATGAGGGTGCCGGCGTGCTCGGGCCCGACGCCGCAAGTGTACTCATGAAGATCTTATATTTGGCCCGTTGCTGCAGATGTGATCTCAGGCGTCCGTTTTGCATGCTCGCCAGGGAGATCGCCGAGTGGAGTTGCGCTTGTGATCAGAGGTTAGATCTACTGGTTTGCTACCTGAAATCCACGCGGCTTCGCTGCCTACACGGATGGATGGGTGATGCGTCGAACAAAATTTTGGTCGCGCTGTTCGCGGATGCTTCGTTTGCGGACAGCGTTAACACGTTGGAATCCACCGCTGGCGTCTTCGTCGCCCATGTGGGGCCCAGCGCGTTCCCCCCCCTGAACTCTGCGTGCAAGAAGCAGACCGTAGTCTCCCACTCTTCTACCGAGTCGGAGATCGTGGCGCTGGATGCAGCGCTGCGAACTGAGGGCCGGCCTCTGTTATCGTTCGGGGAAGCGGTGGCGCGCGTCGCGCGCGGCGACGCGGCGCGGGTGGCCGAGAAGGCGCGTCGCAAAATCGACTGCGCGTGCATCTTTTCCCCGCGCGCGGCCCTCAGTGCAGACGTTGCCCACGTCGCCAGCATCTACCACCAATGGCATCGTGTGTGATGACGTAGTTCTACATGATCCTCGTTCTTCTCCTCGCTCCGCGCCGCTACCCGTCGTCAACCTTATCTCTAGGCAGAGGACAACCAGGCAGTGATTGCGATATTGCGCGGGGGACCTGCGCCGGCACTTCGCCGCCCTCATCGTGCACATCGTACTCATGTGGGTTGGATTACGGAAGCATGCCAACAGGAACATATCACATTCAAATACGTAGGAACAAAAGAAGAGGTTGCATATATGATGACAAAACACTTCGAGCCTACGAGTGCGAAATGAGTTGCTCCTCATTTTCCCACTCTTGGCAGGATCTCCATGAGTCTCCTCATTTTTCCCTGCCGCTGCGAAGACCGCCGGAAATCTGGAGATCGCCAGGGCCGCCGCTTCCACCAAGGGTACCCTGGCCACTAGTATCTCTACTGCCGCAGTCATTCGCATGCGTGTTTTTGTCGTGCGTTGCATGCGTGATTCATCTACGTTCCGCAGCAATTTGCAGCCTTCAACGCGCCCGCGCTAGCCTCCTCCTCCCACTCGCGCGGAGGGCCCTGCCCGCGCCAATCGGCCAACGATGACGATGCCTCCGATCAAACTGCACGGGGTGCAGTTTGGAGGTCTCGCTCCAGCGTCCGCCGATGGCAACGTCCGCAACGGTCCAGCCTTCGAGTCGCAGACTGCTCGCCGCCGTCCTGTCACTGGCGGAATGAGCTACCATCGCGTGACCGAGAGTCGCCCCGATGGGAGCGGATCCTTCTGGCTCCGCTCAGGCAAGCAGGGCTCGCTCGCGTCGGCATGCCAGGCGGCGTGCGAGACCGGGGACGTGCTTGCCGGACATGAGGCCCCGAACCCCACCCCTGCCGCGGCCGCCCCGTGGATGGCGTTCTTCTTCGTGTGGGTTTCTGTCATGGGTCTTTACCTGAAAGGCCCATGTATCGATTCAACTATCCGTCAGTGTCCTGACTTCCTTTGGACCGATCCCCCTGGGATTGCTGCCGAACCCGAGCCGCTCAAATGTCCACCTGGGGAGATTTGTACGCGGGTGGCTGGTGGCATGTGGAAGGTGCTCAGGATGCCGTGGGGCGGAGTGGGAAATGCGTTGTTGGGCGGCTTGTCAGCTGCGACCCTCGACGATACTATGCGGATGCCGAGTCCAGAGCACTCGCCTCGCGGTCTCTACCCGCTGTTTGTCCGCGACCATGGACTCACGGCGTACAATTTCTCCACGCGGGACCGCGCAGAGATCAAGTTGCCCGCAGATCAGCCTGCTGCACCTCGTGCGTCCGACATGGCGGGGCATATCGGCAAAGTTGCCGAGGCGCTTCAGCGCGCCTGCTGTCGCGTCTCCCACGTGCTTACCGCGTGGTCTGAATTCGAGATCAAGGCATCTTCGTGGGTCGCTGCCCGTGGAGGTTGCGGCGGCGACATTTGTGACCCCATGCCTGTGGCAACACTCGCAGAGGATCATGCTACTTTGACGAGCGTGTGCTAATCGTTCCCTGTGGATCCGTCATGGCAGCCCTGGGTTCCGAATCTCCGCTACCCTTCAGGCATTCCTGCCGACCAGAATGCGGGGGGTTTCCAGCAATGCCATCTTGCCCCGGGCGCTACCGCCCCACGCTGGTCTGCGTTCGCAGACGGCCGGTACTACCTAGGCATGATGAGTGACCATGGATGGGCTTCATGGATGAACATTTTCTGTGGCCTCACCGTCATCCGCGCTTTGGGCCCCGACGGTCATGCATTCAAATGGGTGAACTTGTACAGTCGTTCCAGTTGCCTCGTGGCGTCGAAGACTGATGGTGGGAAAAAGAAGTCAACGACACCATGTGCTGGCATCGATGATGAATTTCATCCAATCACGTCGACGGATTGCCGGTGCATCCAACCTGGCGCTGGTTTCTCTTGTCTGCCCATGGATGCACGATGTGCCGGGCGGGTGCTACTCTGGAGGATTTCAGCACTTCGATGAGAGACGACATCCTCTTTTGGGTTCTTTCGCGAGACAATTGCAGGCGTTATTGGCTTGAGCACGACGCGCCAATCGGATGCGACTTGCCGCTGTTGCTTGAGGCTGGTGGTGTGACGCCCGCGCTCTGGAGCCAGCTGCCGCGCGCGAGGCCTACCGCGCCGCGCTACGTCGACGTCTCGACGAAACCATGGCATCCACAGACCCAGCCAATGAGGAGCAGAAGCAGATAATTTCTGATGTTCGCCGTGCTCGTGCACTCTACGTGACTGGTAATAACGACGAATACCGAGAGCTCAACGAGGTGATGTGGGCATGCTGGGCGGATTGCTTCCTGGCTTGCGTGGTCTCAGTGCGTTCTTCTGGTGGTCTGGTAACGACGTTGCTACGGGCGGGAAATGGATGGAACTCAAGCCACATCGGGCCGTTGCGACTCTCCCAGCCGAGTATGAAAGTCGATGGTTATCTTCACCAGTCGACGTGGTCCTGACTCTTCCTGAGCATGTCAAGGTGGACGTATCTCGTTGTTGAGGTCTTAAACTGTTTTCGCTGCCTCACTGTCACGGGCCCCGGCAAGGCCCATCAATGGGGACTACTAGAGGAGTTTGGCGAGCTCATGAACGAGATGATCCCGATGCTCACTGGCCGCGGTATTGTTGTATTTCCCGTTGATCAGTGAATCAGACAGCAAGACCGTCCGCATGCCAACTCGTGGTGCCCGCAGAAGACGGGCCGCAACCTGGTGCATCTGACGCAGCAGTTCATGCGCGCCGCCGCTCTCAGGAACATGAGCGCGGGTGCGCTTTCGCTGCCGACGCTGCGTTTTCCGTTCCGCCACCCGTTGAGTCAGCCTCTCAACGACTATTGGGGCCACGCCCAGGCAAAGGAGATGCGTGAAGCACTCCGTGTTCGCCTGGAGCAATCCGCGCTGTTCCAGCGTTCCAAAGGACATCGTGCTTTTCACGTACAATCCCTGGGAGAACATGACTGGGTTGCGTGGATGACAAAGACATTTCAGGCGTTTCACTCTTCGTCTGACACTCCTCCGGTCCTTCCGCTGGAGGCAACTCCTGCAGCCGGATCATCTTCTGCCGCTCCGACTTATCGGGGCCAGGTCCTGGTCTTGGCTTTCGCTCCAACGGGTGCGACTTCCCGCGAAGATGCCACTCCTGCGTATACACAGGCCATCCCTACTGCACATTGCACATATTGGGATGGTAAGACAATTCGTTCCGCTACGGAGGAAACATTACAAATCGTGGAAGGTAATCTTTCGGCGCCTCCGCGGTATGCTTGATGCTTTTCCCGACACCTGGGCTTCTCTTCATCAAGACCGCGTGCAACAGGGCGTAACTGGTACGTCATGCCGCTACGTGGTTGGTATTGAAGCAGTTCGTCAACGGGATCATGCCTATCGCCCCGATCGGTGCCAGCGAGGAATCAGGTATCCTCGGGCTTGAACGTGATGTCAACGCGAACTACATCGTGCAGCCTACCAACTGGTCTCGCAGTCAGGCAGAGTCTCGGACGGAGATGCCGCCCGACCCTCCGTCTGTCGCGCCTGGTACCTCCCGCGGTGGCTACGTGCCCGTGCCGCCGCCTCCTCCAACGCATCTTCCACCGCAAGAAGATGACGCGATGGCGGGTGCGACCCCCAAACGGCCGCTGCCAGTGCCAGCGTGGGAGGTACCCGCATGGGAAGTGCCGCTGCCACCCGCGCTTGCCGCGTCGGTGGCATCGGCAGACCAACGTACTCCACCACCGGCACCGCCGTCCTCCTCAGCACTGGACATTGGCGAGCCGGAGGCAACTCCCGCAGACGCAGAGGCGCCTGCGGAGACTTTGAAGTTCAGAGTCATGGGTGCGCACGACTGTTGCGCACGATCGCAACGCGAGGCTGTGGTGACGCTGGAGGAAGAAACTACGCTTGACATTGCTCCCAGAGAATGCGCTATTCGTGCCGAGGTGTCTGACTGTCTGACCCATTTCCCTGGGTCCCTCCGCTCCTGCGTGGACGCGGTCAGTATCAGTCGTGCACGGACAGCGAAGAACATGACAGAGTCTGTACTACGATGACTATGTGACCAAGTGCTCCTGACCTACAGAACAGTGGTTGCTTCCCAGACTACACATGGCTTATTCTGTGCAGTGTGACAACCAAACAGCTGGGCCGACCTCTCCTGGTTGGCTCGCATTACCCTGGTCATACTATGGGAACGCCGCGGTGGTTCAGTAAGGCTCTTTCGACCGCACTCCGCCATGATAACGGCGGCCGCAGCGGCTTGGATCAATTTTTGGACCGCCGTGTCAAAATCTGGGAGCACGAGGACGTCGATCCTTAGGCCGTGGCCAACCGCCACAACTCTTTCAGTCACATCGTGTCGGAGGTGTTCACTCGGAACGACTACGGCCCCAACAGGAATGCCGTGCAGGCCCACGTGCATCAGGCAAAAAGCAAGTGGCCAACCGTGGTACAGTGCACAGGAATGCCACGTGATCGCTGTCCTTCGCGCCCTGCAGCTGTACATCGACGACGAAAAGGCCCGCTTCCAGGTCTTCGTCCGCGCCCCAACCCTGACGCGTTGGGGGCAGATATCGCATGGGATCAGGTACTGGCCATTCGTGCCATTGGTGGGCGCACCGCCGTGCACCACAACAGCCAACCGTGGAATATGGGCTGAACGCGTCTTTCATGGGCGGATGTGAAGTACTTGCACCATGCCACTACCAATGATGCTTGGACGCGTATTCGCAAGATCGGTATTACTCCAGGCTGCGGTGCCGATCGCCACACGGCGTCAGGCATTTTACAGTTCAAGTCCTTTCGTGCGTCATGGCGAACAGAATCCTCGCGCTGCGATCCCTGGGTACAAGTTCGAGCACCAGAAGAAGCCGGTCGACGTGGTCATCGACATGCTCTCAGCCACTATTGCTGGCTGTGAGTTCTGGCTTGGGGAACAAGGGGCCATCGTGTGCCTCCAGCCTATTCCCACGCGGGCCATCCCAGCCAACAGAACGGTCGGGGGCGGATCTTTGTACCCACCCAATATTAATTGGAAGTATCCAGAGTTGGCCAAATTGCTGGCACCACGCAGCCATTGCGAGGTCTGCGAGGTTGTGCCGGTGGCAACACCTGCAGCAGAGCAGTTGCGGACGCGCATCCAGGAACCACGACCGAGCCTATGTCTATTGGGATGCGTTCCTCCTTTTCCTCCGCTGCATCGAATGTTCCGAAGATTCCAGGACTGCAACCAGTGCCAAAGCAGGACCAATCCCAACTGGACCAACTCCTTTTCGGAGGGGATCCGGTGGCAACGCTTCACCGACTCGGACCGACGAGGAAATCCTGACCATGGCCCACTGGTGGACGATCGTAGACGATTGCAAGAAGGACCACTTTGAGCCACTTGTGAAGACACTTCCTCTTGGCACCTGGGATCGCTGCAGTCGCTTTCGAGACATCCGCGTGCGCGACTTCACATACGCACGACTGCATGGTTCTGCCCGTTGCCGTGCCGTTGACCGCCTGTGGCCAGCAAAGAAAGTTGTCGCACTCACGCTGGGTAAAGGGAAGATCTACGGACCCATCCGCGACATCGTTCACAATGGACCCTACATCAGCGTGCAGATCCCGTTTTGGGGTCGCGGCCCATTCTGGGCCAACATTTGGTGCGCCAGGAAGTAACGAACATCATTGCTTTCTTTTCGCAGTTTCACTGCATGCCGAGCGGCCTGACGTGTTCATGGACCACTCCAGCTCATGCGATATCGACCTCCACCTTGGACTTCTCGATGACGATACCGCTATCGACAAGTCGGTGGAGATGCCCGCGCTCCAGCATAACGACAATCCGGACATCAAGATCGATGAGACAAAGCTGACCACAACGATTGAAGGCATCGCGGACTTGCCGTCCATTTTTGCCTGATGATCGACGGCGGAACTGAGGGGCCATCGTGCGACTGGCAGAAATACACAGGCGGTTGGGATGTTGCAGACACCGCGGTGCGAGGTGGATCAGGTATGCACGGCAACATACATACACATATATATATATATACATATATATATACTATATATATTTACTAGGGTAGCCATCTTGAGATACGGTTCCGTTTCTGACTCCAAGGCGGATTGGTACACTATCAATTTCAACCCATTCAATCCATGGGCCAAAGATTTACCGAATATTTGTGGCCATAACCGTTCTCTGTCTTCGATGATGACGGAGACGAGTTGGAACGAAACTGGGGATTTCGTACTATCTCGTTGGATTCCACATCTGTTCGCCACTATCCAGAGCGATGCTGCACTTCGTTTGGCGGAGACCCCTGCGTCGGACACCCTCAAGAACCATGCAGCTTTAGCGCCCCTCCTCAGCCTCTGGGAATCGACTGTGCTCTCCGACCCGAAGTACGGTGACGTGCTGACGGGCCCGATCAGAGAACAATGTAACGTCAGGGCTGACGCCACCCCGCCACCCGCTGAAGATAACATCCCTGCCGCTGACCCTGGAAGCGTCGTGTCGGCCGTTGCCCCCGCGCAGGAACAACTTATGGAAGTGATGCGTTCCGGCTATGATGATGGCATGGGCGACGCCAACGACGAAGATGCACTGGATCAGGAGTTTCGCCGGAGAGCGGAGAACCTCCTGCGAGATCATCAGGGCGCGGCCTCAGCGCGCCGTGATCGCGACAAGGTCATGGATGGGGATCCCTCCGATCCCATGACCGATGAGGGATTGCAGTCTTTGGCTGACGATCTCGCCACCGACCGCGCCCGGCTTGTTCCGAATCGTGCTGTCCGCGAGATCGGCCGAAAGTTGGGCGCCGGTGGTAACGCCCGCAACCGCGTTCAGCAACTCATTGGAAACGGAGCGGCGGACTATCAGACCGCAAAGCGCTATTGTTCCAGCTGCTACCGCGACCTCCCCAATGACGACCCAAACGAAGATGGCCTGTGCCGCGCGTGCACTGGGTCATTTCGGCATGGGGGAACAGGTTCGTTACAGGTCCAGGTCCTGGCTGATGTGCGCAGCTGGGTCCGCGATCAAGTGGGCGAGAACATCGCGCGCGAACTTATGCTCGCGGATGTCCAGACACGCGTCCAGGCTCAACGCTCTGAAGCTGCCACTGAAAAGGACTACCGACGCAGACTGTCTAACAGAGCCGCGAACCGACGCGCCAATTGGATGGGGGCTGGCAGTCCGAGCCCCGGCCAATGTCGTGTCGGTGGACATCAGGGCGCTGGCCCAGAGGGCGCCGTCCTCTATCGCCCGTGCCCCGACCTTGCCTTTCGGTTTCAGGAGGATGGTGTCTTCCACCGTCAGATGACCGACGACAGAGTGTTGACGCGTCAGCGCTCATTTACGATAGATGATATGTATGAGGGCATGCGACTGCTTCGCGAGACTGTGCGGCTTGGCTACGCAGGCCGGCGGGTGCAGGCTCCCGGAGCGATGCCTCGTGGCGAACGGCTTGACCGTGGGTTGTTGACTTTTTCTGCTCCCTCTGGGAGGGGGCGAGGTCACGTGAGCCGTGTCGCGTTAGGTGATCTCCAGAGGCAGGTGCCCAAAGGCGCTGCAAAGGGTAATGAGGGTGACTTTACAGTTGCTTCTGATGAACCCATTCGCCTCGCTCTAGCTCCTCCACCCCCGTGCCGCGATGGCCCCGCTCCCGCCTGTGCCCCTGGCGGCGCTGGCTGGGCTGACGCTGCGGGCTGGACTGGTGGCGCTTCTTCATTTATCGACGTCGCGCCGTCCCGTGACACCGCCGAGACGGGGGCGCGACCGCAATGGCGAGCGCGGCCGCAGCAGGAGTGCCGTGCGCGAGTGCCGCAACGTCTACACATGGTGGCGCCGTGATCTCCAGCACTACCAACGCGATGCGTATCGTTACTGGTCATGCTACCTGTCCCAGTGGATCTATGTCGACAGCGACGACTCTGAATGCATTTGGTCATGGGCCAACTATAGGACCATCACTATCAGTTGGTTCAGTGACTATGGAAATCGTGTTTGGAATGAGCGTTACTACGAGAACTCGACGTGATTACTGATTGGCATATGCTGCTGCGTATCCTGATGTATGTTCTATCACCATTGGTCCTGGAGATTGATTCGATGCCATTCCGCTTATCTTCCGTTTGTATTTTGGCGCACATTGGCAGAAACATGTTCTCAGGCAGGTCGCCCTCAGTGAGATTAGACACACATCGGCGTATTTTTTTATCATGGGGCGGTGTCAGTGTACGACCGATGCAAAGCAATGCGCCATGATCATGTTTGTTTTGTATTTTCAAAGTACTTTTGGGGCCTGGAATGCCTTGCATCGTGCATGACGCATTCTCAGATATAAGTTGTCGTCGCACTTATCTTAATACTTGTCAGAATTAGACCTGGAGTGCCCTAGCAATCCTTTGGGCCTGGAGAGCCCCGTGAGTGAGAGTTCTGCTACCTTGATCGAGTTGTCGTCGCAATTCCGATCCGCATCACATGGCGCGTGCGCCGCGTCGGTGGCACCTGCGTCGAGGGATGCTGGCGCCACCTCTCTGCTCTCTTTCCCTTGCTCTCCCATCCCTGTGACCTGTGGTGACGGAGTATCGTCCAGGAGCGCCGAAGCGTTTCTGGGGGGCGCGCCCGGGGCCCGCTGAAGGCGGGTGGACACTCCTAAGTGCCACGCGTGACGGGTTTGGTCCCTTCTCTTACCTCCCCTAGCCAGTGCGCCCTCGTTTGGGGGGGGCGGTGGATAGAACGGGGCTGCGAGTGGACGTCGCTCCGCTGTTCCCGATTCTTGCCGTCGTCTCCCGCGGGCCCGAGGCCATCGAGAGCTGGCGGGTTTCGGGGCGGGGGGCGTGCGTGGAGTCCGCTCGCGGCCCTGTTATATCCCTTCTTCCGCAACTGTATTGGCTCAAGGTACTGGCTGAAGGACGACGGTGCCCTGCTGGCTTAGCAGTTCCCGGGAAGAGGAGTCCTACTCCTCGCCTCTACCTACGGACCCCGTATAGGAACGGCCCCTCAGCCATCTCCCTATGCGCGCATCAACGGGCCCTGGGATTGGCGAGCAACGATTTCGGGTGAAAGCCGGCCCCTCGGAAGTGGCCCAGACCTCCGGGGGCCCACGCGCCCGACGATATGGAGCGCTGGCCCGAGGGGGCCGGCCACGGCGAAGCGTCCGCGGCGATGATCGCCCGTGCCAGCAGCCCTCCGCGGGGCTCCTGTAGCTCTCGCCCGCTAGCTCCCTCGGGGCTCGTGGATCCTCGACGTTCAGCATCGCTTCGCCGATCCCCATGCCCATCTCTAACCCCATCCCGATCCCCGCCATCCCGCCACCCCAGCTGGGGACAGCCTCGCTGCGTGAGTGCGCCCCCGCGCCTTCTCCCCCCTCGTCGGCCGCCTCCGTCCGCCGCCAGAATATGTCCACATCCACTGCTTCGGAGTTGCGCCTTGAGATCTCGAGGAGCGTTGGACATGGATATTTGCCCGCCCGCGTGGGGGGGCAGATATCCATATCTACCGCTCCCCGAGTTCTCGGACCACGACCTGGCGGCAGTGGATGTGGTGATATTCTGGCGGCGCATTCCTCTCCTTCCCTCCCCATCTTGCATGCGGGCTCATTCGCGACTCCGTGCCCTGATTTCGCCTGGGCGCGCGTGCAGGTTGCCTCCTGCCGCGCTGCGACGTAAAAGCGTGTTTGCCCGCGTCGGCTCCGTCGATGGCGGTGGGACCCGTGTCCGTCTTCGCTGCGCCGTTTTCGCGGTGTGGAAAGGGACTCGGTGGGCAAGCACACGTTGGCGCTAAGGCATTTTTTGAGGATCGTCGAGACAGGTCTGCCCCCCAATGGGCTCGAGTGTCGCTCGTTTTCCCTCCCCAGGAGCATCACCAGTACTTTGTGCACCAGGCGCCTCGTCCACGCTCGCTCCTCTGCTCCGTCCCGCCCGTGTCTCAGCCCAGCTGGTTTTCCAGCATCTTCGTCGTCGTTGCCCGTCTCGTCGGGCCAGCCACGATGTGCAACACCCGATTGCTTCTCTTTCGTGATCAGAGGAGGGCCAGTTGAGACAAACACAGCTCGCCTTCAGGGGCCCCCCGCGTCGCGACGGCTGGACGCAGCTCAGAAAACTGATGCGTGTGGACCCCAGGATGGGTCCAGGGCCGATTTAGAGCTGCCGTTGTCTCGCTCAGCCCTCCTCCTCCTCCTCCTCCTCCTCCTCCTCCTCCTCCTCCTCCTCCTCCTCCTCCTCCTCCTCCTCCTCCCCCTCCTGTCGTCGCCCCTGGCCGTCGGCCCCTCGGGTGTGCCCCCCCCCCCCCCCCCTCCCCGTGATCGCTCGCTGCGTAACTTCGCTGGGGCAGATGGGAGACGTTAGAACCTGACTCTCGTGCGCGACACCGGGAGGATGCCCGCCGGGGTAGAGAGAGAGAGAGAGAGAGAGAGAGAGTGAGAAAGAGAGAGAGAGGGAGGAGGAGGAGGAGGAGGAGGAGGAGGAGGAGGAGGAGGAGGAGGAGGAGGAGGAGGAGGAGGAGGAGGAGGAGGAGGAGAGGGGAGGAGGAGGGAGGAGGAGGAGGAGAGGAGGAGGAGGAGGAGGAGGAGTGGGCTTGATCTTGTCATCATGCCTGCCTTTTCAGAGGACGCACTCGACAGGAAACGCATTGCCAACAAGCGTGTGAGCCATCCTGTAGACGAGAAATCAGCATGCCCTTTTATTTCATTGGGATTCCTGTGATTTCTGGGATGCAAGTCAACGAATCCTGGTGATTTTCACAGGGATTCTTGTTCTTCGTGGGATTTCATACCCTGGAGCAAAACCAACCTTGGGAACCCCAGGAGGTTCAAGGTTCAGAATCCCAGGAATCCCAATGAAATCACAGGGTTCGCGAAGTTGGTGATGCGCAAACCCTATGATTTCATTTGGATTCCTGAGGTTTTTGGGATGCTAATCAACGAAAGAACGTGTTCTACCGCTGCTGGCGGAAAATCAGGGGGGGGGTCACTGGGGGTTCCCAACCCTCCCCCCCCCTCGAAAACCAGGGGGGTCACTCACTACCGGTTCGAACCCCTCCCCCCCCCATGCAGTCCATCATGAAAAGGGGGCGGGTCACTGCCGGTTCGAACCCCCCCCCTCGAAAACCGGGGGGGGTCACTACCGGTTCGAATCCCCCCCACTCCTCGAAAACCGGGGGGGGGTCACTACCGCTTCGAACCCCTCCCCCCCTTCGCCACTGGCAAACGATTCCCGCTCCTCGGGACAATTGGACAATGGTGGGGATGCTGGGACAGTGGTGGGAACGGTGGTGGTGGGGACAGTTGTGCGGGGACAGTGGGACAGTGGTGCGAACAGTGCTGGGGACGGACAGTGGTGGGGACAGTGGGGTAGTGGTGGGGGCGGTAGTGGTGGGGACAGTGGTGAAGGCGGTGGTGAGGACAGTTGTGGGACAGTAGCACAGTGGGGAAAGTGGTGGGGACAGTGGGGACAGTGGGACTGTGATGGGGACAGTGGGGACGGTGGGACCGCACAGTGGGACAGCGGCGGGGACAGTGGGACAGTGGTGGGTACAGTGGGGACAGTGGGACAGTGGTGGGGACCGTGGGGAAAGTGGGGAGAGTGGGACCGTGGTGGGACAATGGTGGGGAGTGTGGGGGCAGTGAGACACTGGTGGGGGCACTGGTGGGGAAAGCGGAGACAATGGTGGGAACAGTGGGTACAGGGACAGTGGTGGGAACGGTGGTGGTGGGGACAGTGGTGTGGGGACAGCGGGAATGTGTTGGAAACAGTGGGACAGTGGAGGGTACAAGGGTGGTGGGGACAGTGGTGAGGGCGGTGGCGAGGACGGCGGTGGGATAATGGGACAGAGGTACACTGGGGATAGTGGTGGGGACAGTTGGGACAGTGGTGGGAACAGTGGGACAGCTCAGTGGGACAGCGGCGGGGACAGTGGGACAGTGGGAACAGTGGGGACAGTGGGACAGTGGTTGGGGCCGTGGAGAAAGTGGGAAGAGTGGAACCGTGGTGGGAACAGTGGTGGGGACAGTGGGGACAGTGCGACAGTGGTGGGGGCACTGGTGGGGACAGTGGGGACGGTGGTGGGAACAGTGGGGACAGTGGTGGTGAGGACAGTGGTGCTGGGGACAGCAGTGGGGGATGTGGTGCGGGCGGTGGTAGGGACCCAGGAGTCGTTTGCTGGCGGTGAGCGTGGGGAAGGGGGGGGGGGTTCGAACCGGTAGTGACCCCCCCCATGTTTTCAAGGGGGGGGTTCGAACTGGTAGTGACCCCCCTCGTTTTTCGAGGGTGGGTTGTTCGAACTGGTAGTGACCCCCCCAGTTTTCGAGAGGGGGGGGGTTCGAACCGGTAGTGACCCCCCCGGTTTTTTGGTGGGGGGAGGGTGGAGGGGTTCAAACCGGTAGTGACCCCCCTCTGGTTTTCTGGGGGGGGGGGGGGTTCGAACCGGTAGTGACCCCCCGGTTTTCCGGACGGGGGGGGGTCGAACCGGTAGTGACCCCCCCCGGTTTTTCTGGAGGGGGAAGGGTGGAGGGTTTCGAACCGGTAGTGACCCCCCTCTGGTTTTCTGGGGGGGGGGAGGGGTTCGAACCTGTAGTGACCTCCTTCGGTTTTTCGGAGGGGGGGGGTTCGAACCGGTAGTGACCCCCCCGGTTTTCCAGAGGGGGGGAGGGGGGGGGAAAGGGGGGGGGTTCCAGCAGGGGGGGGCTTTTTGGAGGGGGGGGAACCCCGGGTTCCGGAGGAAGAGAAGGGGGGAATTTTCCACAGTAGAGCGGCGGTGGATGACGCTCTCTCTCATCGACGGAACCATGTGATTTCAGTGAAATTCCTGGGGTTCCTGGGATGTGATACCTTGGAGCAAAGCCGCCCTTGGGATCCCCAGGAGGTCCAGGGCTCAGAATCCGAGGGACCACAATGAAATCGCAAGGTTCGCGACGTCGGTGATGCGCAAACCCTAAGTTTTCATTGGGTTTCCTGGGATTCTTGGGATGCAAATCAATGAAACTTTCTGTTTCCATTGAGATTCCTGGAATTCCTGGGATTTCATACCCTGGAACAAAACCAACCTTGGGATCCCCAGGAGGTCCAGGGCTGAGAATCTCAGGAATCACAGGGTTCGTGACGTCGATGATGCGCAAACTTTGTGATGTCGTTTGGATTCCTGAGATTCTTGGGATGCAAATTGATGAACCTTTGTGTTTTTTTTGGGATTCCTGGGGCTTATGGGTTTTGATACACTGGAGCCAATCCAATGTTGGGATCCCCAGAAGGTTCAAGGCTCAGAATCCCAGGAATCCCAATGAAATCACAGGGTTCGCGACGTTGGTGATGCGCAAACCCTGTGATTTCATTGGGTTTCCTGGGATTTCTGGGATGTACATCGACGAAATCGTGTGATTCATTTGGATTCTTGGGGTTCCTGGGGTTCTCAACCCTGACCCCTTTGACCCAAGGGCTCGTGCTTTGTTTTCGCCCCAGGGTATGAAATCCCAGGAATCCCAATGAAATCAGAAAGGTTCATTGATTTGCATCAGAAATCCAAGGATTCCCGGTGAAATCACAAAGTTTGCGCATCACCGACGTCGCGAACCTTGTGATTTCATTGGGATTTCTGGGATTCGGAGCCCTGGACCTCCGGATGATCCCAGGGCTGGTTTTGTTCCAGGGTGAAATCCCAGGAAGCCCAGGAATCCCCTTGAAATCGCAGGGCTTCGTTGATTAGCATCCCAGGAATCCCAGGAGTCCCAATGAAATCGAATGGTTTGCGCATCACTGGCGTCGCCAACCTTGAGATTTCAATTGGATTCGTCGGATTCTGAGCCCTGCACTTCCTGGGGATCCCAAGGTTGGTTTTGCTCCAGGGTATGAAATCCCAGGAAGCCCAGGAATCCCAGTGAAATCACCAGGTTTCGTGGATTAGCATCCCAGAAATCCCAGGAATCCTGGTGAAATCATAGGGTTTGCGCATCACCGACGTCATAAATAATTTGTCTTTAGGACCCCCCCCTTTTTCCAATGCCCCCCCCCACCCCGTTTCCGTTTCGTGCTTGCTCTCGCTTGCTTGCTCTCTCTTGCCTTTGCTTGCTTGCACTTGATCGCTGCCTCTTGCTTGCTTGTTATTGCTTTCTTGTGCTTGGTTGCTTCCGCTTGCTTGCTTGCGCTTGCTTTGTTATGCTCCTTTCGTTCTCCTCCCGTCCTGCTCCCGTCCTCCTTTCGTCCTCCTCCCATCCTTCTCTCGTCCTCCTCCTGTCCTCCTATCTATTTGGAGTCAACGCTGGCCGATATGAAATCACAGGGTTTCGTTGATGAGCATCCCAGAAATCACAGGAATCCCAACGAAATCACAAGGTTTGCTGATTTCTCTTCTACAGGATGGATCACACTCTTGTTCCCCCTCTATGTAAAGGAAGCCGACGCTTGCGTCTATCACGTTGGCGCTTGTGGAAAATGTGTCGCTAGCTGATGTGGGGGAAGGCTTCAGCAAAGAAGAAGAAGAACAATACATAATAATAATAATAATGATAAGACAAGAAGGCGCGAAGAGGGATGGGATACAGGAGTTGAGCGGTACGATTCCAGCCTCGTGGAAAGGAAGAAGGCGCATAATGGGTGCGGGGGGGGTGCTGTCCGTAAGTATATACGGGTATATGGTCGGGGGGATGTGGAGGTCGGTACATGGACAACGCGATCGATAGGTAGATCGCGTGATCAATCTGCATACATATACAGGGCACATACTCGTGTTTATAGAATTTGGTAGATACATCGTAGAACAAATTCGCCTCTCGTGTGATATCGGTAAACACTGATGGTGCGACCGCCCGGTTGCATCATATGCAATAGCTCGCACCGCATCTTCCGTCAATGGGTAGGTTGGTTTTGCGCCACAGCTCCGTTCTAAGGAGCAATCCCGCCAGGTGGGACAACTCAGGCCTCTCCTGGGGGCCTCTTGGCCCGTCTTGGGGCGGTCTTGTGGGCCTGGGTGGCCGTCTGTGATTGTCTGAAATTCGGAAAAGGGAGACTCCTACTACTACTCAGTCATACGCCGCAGGCGCGTGGACGCAGACAGTGCTGTGACACCCTGTCGTGCCATAGTTGTCAATCATGCAAAAATCGTAGACTGACGCGGCATGCCTCATTCCGTACCATTGTTGTCCACTCGTTGCGCGGGCGGCCGCGGCACCAGACAAACCTGGCTGCCGCCGGATTGCTTGCTCCTGGGATGAATGCGTGAGATCGTAGTACATCTTGCGGGGGTGCTCTCGCTATGGGTCCGCAGTGCAACAGCTGTTCCTTCTTCAAAAGATCGCTCACAGGCTGGCAGCAAACCCTCTCCAGGACAGTGGCGTTCGAGACTCTGGACAAAAAGGGAGGGAGGATTCTCGTAATCTTTTTCAAGCATCTGCAGTATAACCCATTCAGCCTTCTCGTGTCTGATGCAATTAACCAAGCTGACTGTAGTCCGTACATCAGCTTGGACACGACTACCGAATGGAAGCTGTTCACCTTCTTGGCGACCGTCAGAGATATATTTTTCAAAGCCTGTGCAGAGCAACGAAATCCCCCCACGCCTGTCCAAGTTTTTGAAGAGTGGAGAACTCCCCAAACATTGAAAACCCCAGGAAATCAATTAGTCTTGCCTCCCAGAACACTCGTCAGGGGCCTCGGGCGCCCACTTAAGTTTGCCCGAGGCCGTGCTGGCGCAGCCTGGAAGCTTTCAGAGGCCGTTCACAAAGCATCTTCGGCGCTCCCGGGATGTGATGAATTGGTCTTGGTAGGCTCTCGTATACATTATTGGGCTATGTGTGCGCCCGCGGGGCCACTATGGAGGCCACGAGGGCGGTCGTGTGGCCCACAGCCCCCCCATGCCACGCCAGGGCCGTGGTTCTAGGCCCGCCGCAGGCCTACTCCGATATTGATATGTGTATGTATGTATGCGTGCATGTATACATAATTCTATATATACATACATATATGACTATGTATATGTATACGTATATGTGTATGCATATATATATATATATATATATATATATATATATATGTATATGTGCATGCATATGCATATGTATATATATGTATATTTATATATGTATGTGTTTATGTATATATATATATATGTTTGTGTATATGTATATGTATATGTATGTGTATATGTATTTATATATATATGTATTTGTATATGCATGTTTATATGTATATGCATATGTATATGCATATATATATATATATGTATTTGCACATACATATGTATATGTATACGTACATGTATATGTATATGTAATTGTATATTTCTATGTCTAGGCATATGTATATGTATATGTATATGTATATGTATATGTAGGTGTCAATGCATATGTCTATGTCTATGTATATGTATATGTAAATATATTTTAAATTTTATATGTACATGTATATGTATATGTGTATGTATGTGTATATGTATATACATACGCATTTGTACATGCATATGTATATGTATATGTACATGTCTATGTATGAGTGTACGTCTTTGTATACGTATATGTATTTATATATGTGCGTGCATAGGCATATCGGTATATGTACATGTAGTTGTATTTATATAAGTATACGTATAGATATGTATGTTTTCTTTTATATAATTATATTTAGGTGTATCTTTTTTATATATGTATAATATATATACACACTCTAGAACCACGCGCGATACGCGAGCGCTTAGGCTTTAGCCGACTCAGCAGTCGTTGTCAGCAGGCTTTGCACGAATCAGCACGCCCCAATCTACCAACTGAGAAGTGCCCCGAGCGTGGGGCGCCCTTGGCACGTGGTGCCAGGCCGTTTGATGGATAGCAACGGGCTCGGGGGGCAATCGCGGAGTCCGTCGACCCTTTTAGGGTCATCAAGGCGTGTGAAGTTCTCCCCCTCCACTATCCCCCCCGACCAGGGGGGGGGGGGGGGGGGGGGGGGACCTTTGCCCGTTTGACAATGGGATCCCCACTGTCAAACGGGCAATCGGCCACACTTCCCCTCATATTCCCCTCGGCCAATGGGGATCCCAAGATCAAATGGACAATCGGGTACCCCGTACCCCGATGACCCCTTCGACAACGGGGTTCCCATTGTCAATTGGGCGATCCGAGCTCATTTCCCCCGTCTCTGCCGAGCCCCCCCGATTGCCCATTTGACTGTGGTGCTCCACGGTCAGACGGGGAATCGGAGCTCCATTCCCGCGCCTCGGCCTGCCCCCCCGATGGCCAATGTGACCGTGGGCCCCCACTCTCAAATCGATGATCGGATTTCCTTGGCCGCCCCGACGCGGCCCCCGAACAAGCTATTTGACTATGGGGCCCCACTGCTCAATGCGCTAGAGACCTCCTGCCGCCCGCCTTGGCTGTCCCTGCACGTTTGCCAGTGGGGCCTCACTGTCAAATGGCCAGCCCGTCGAATGACTGCCCATTTGGCAACGTGGCTCCCCAAACTACACTGATTGGGCAAGGGCTTCACGAAAGACCCCCGAAGAGCCGCGCAAGAGCATCCTGATGACCCCTCACGAGCTTCGTAACAACAGGTGCCACAAAAATGGGCCTCTTACGAACAGACCATGGAACACTGAACTTGATAACTAACTTTTTCGGCTTCCCAGTGCTCGCACCATCCAGAGTGTCTCCATGGCAATTCCCACAGCTCCTTTGGGTGCGCGGCCATCGCATCTGCATCGATCGCAAGATCATCGTGCCCCCGCATGCACCGAAGCCTCCATCCAAAACAACTCGATGCAGGCGGTGAGATGTCAATCTGGTTACCGAATGAAACTTCGTAGAGTTCATCGCGCGTGTTTTATTCCTGGTGGCCACAAGTCTTCGCTCCACCGATGCCTCACGGGCAAGGTGACGCATAGCGTCCATCCGCCCATGTGTGGACGCCCTTCAAACCTTCCGTGACCCTGCAGGTGGTTGGCTGGTCTGATTGGCGTCAGCAGCTATCAACGTTCTTGTGCCTCGAATCATAATAAGGCGCTGTGACATAAGAACTTGTCGCTGCACGCTGCTGAAAACATAGTGGTTGCTTATGTTTTGTGACTTCAAGGACTTCACGACGAGCTCAATAGGACTCGCAAGAGTCCTCCAGGAGCTCTCTTGGGGGCAGTCTTGAGACCCTCTTAGGGCGTCTTGGGGCCCACTCGGCCCGTCTTGGGCCCCTGCGAAAACGCCCTTTAACCCTTTTAGGAAGCGACTTTGGGGTGTCCTGGTCCATCGTGGGGCACTCTCAGACCATCTTGGGGTCCTTTTGGGCGCCTCTGAGTCCCGCGCAGTCCTCTTGGATTCATCCTGGGCCGAAAGTGGTCGTCTGGATATCCTCGTGGTACCCCCTGGGACCATCTTGGAGGCATCCTGGGGCCCTTTCGGGCTGCCTTGAGGCCCTCTTAGAAAACGTTGGCAACTTCTTGGGCCTCAATACGGTTTTGTTTTTAGTTGGAGCAAGATGTAGCAGGGCCGCAGCGGGAATGGTGAATGAGCGGGAATGGTGCCCCCTGCTATTTTCGGGTGCATTCCGTTCTGCCCTCGCAACTCGTACAGCAAAGCTACGCGCCAACTCGGTACAGCACATGGCGATGATTACAGTGCAGAGGGGGGGGGCGCAATGCTGCGAGGAGAAGAGAGGAGAGAATTGGCAGAATTTTGTAGACTCTTGTGGACCGCTCATACGTCTCGTGGCCTCATAGGGAGCTCCACCGAAGCTCCAGTGGCAGGGTTCACTTCCCGACGCTCGGAGGCGGCACAAGAGGGTCCACGAGGGCCGCAACACGCCCTAATAGTGCGCCAGAACGGCCCAAGAAGCGCCCACCACCACTAAGCCGTGCATCCGGTAGGACGCGTGGGCGGAAGAGCGCGCAATTGGCGACTCTTCAGAAGAACTGCAACCAAGAGCGAGAACGCTGAGCGCCCCACGACTGTGAAGCAGGCAGCGGAGCGCAACGCGACTGTGAAGCAGAAAATGGAACACCATACTGCTCCGAGGTACACGTAGAGGGAAAAAGGGAAAAAACAAGGCGAGGGGAGGAAGACAAGGACGGGGGAGGTGGGGCCTCAGATGTGCTGCGTCATCTCGTACACTTGGGAAGCCCACTGCTGTCTGGGCCGGCCGCGCCGCCGGTGTTCCATCCAGTTGCGTGGGGTACCGTCCAGATTACATAAACATTGACGTACCAAGGACGAAGGTGCACTGGAAGCGACACGGATGTATAGTTTGCGTTGTTTGTCAAGTAGAAGCTGAGATAGCGGTTTGGCGCCCGCTTTTTCCAATACGCTCGAATTACTTATTCGCGAGAAGAAAGAATGCGGAATGCCCAGGATTCGGCGGAGGCAGCGGCAGTGGAACGCGTCGAGCCTCGACTTGTCAGCCTTCAATAACCACAGGGAATCGAGCGAGTACAATAGCTTACTTACCACCACACTGTCATACACTTTGAACTTTCGTTTCCATCCAACAGCGGTGTGCGACCAAATCTTAGCAAGCTTGTTGAATATGCCATATGCTTCCCCCAATCGGCGGTTGAGTTCGGTGGTGGCCTTACCGTCACAAGAAACCATCCCGCCCAAGTAAACGGCTTCCCGGACAGCTTTGATAGGACCACCATCAGGCCGAACAACGACGACGTTGGTTGAGATCTGCATTTGTAATGTCTTGTCCCAGTTAAGCTCGAGTCCGTATTTACAGCCTTCTCCAACAATAGCGTTCAGCATGCTCTGGACGTTTGCCTTGCTCTGCGACAACAGTAGTGTGTCATCTGCATATAGAATGTCACGCGTCACCACATAGGCGGCTTCGGCTTCGAAGTTGATGGGCCCAAAAGCATCGTGCAACATAACGGTCTGTACTGCAATAAATAAGTATGGGGAAAGTGGGCATCCTTGTGCAATTCCTGCCATTTGCCGTCTTTCTTTGGATTTCCCCGTGTGGTCCACAATCGTGAAGTAGCGCTCAGCGTAGATAGCTTCGACCATGGCCACGATGTCCGAGGGAAGCCCAAATCGTCGTAAAGCGTTGCACATGCTTGTAGGTTTGAGTCTGTCGAACGCTTTAGCCCAATCCAACATTAACAAAATGAGGCCGCCGTGCTTGTTGCTGTGAGCCGCGTCAATCATGCGCCGGACGAGCATGAGCGCGTCTGCCGTCCCGCGCCCAGGGCGGAACCCAAATTGTGATCCGCGCATTCGAGACTCAGCGCCACCTTGAATTAGACGTTGATGGATCATGGAGGCTAGGAGCTTATACCCAATTTGGAGTAAAGATATGGGTCTGTAGTTCTCTGGCAATTTGATATTTCCTTTCTTGAACAAAAGAACCACGTTCGCGCGCCTCCAAGACTCGGGAATTGCTTTGTGTTCCCAGCATGTCTGGCACAGGCGAAGCATTATAGCAGAGGCATCTGGATCTGATCCCAAAGTTTTCCAAAAGTCCGGCGGAATACCATCGGGCCCCGGAGCCTTGCCACGACGTAGCCGGCGCAGCGCTCCAACCAGTTCATCCGGGATGAAAGGGCCCGTGTTGATAGGTAGCAAATCACCTATGGGAGCTCGCGGTTCCGGGGCATTCTCTGGGAAGCGTATTTGCCATTGGATGTCTTCGAAGTAGTCGGCCAAAACGTCTGCTCGATCAGCTGTGTCTGCCAGGGTCCCGTCCGGGCGCTGTATTGTCGCGTGCTTGATGCTTGGAGGTTTTCTGAGATGTCGCACTGCTTCCCAACCTCCCCTTTGGGTTAGTAGGCCCAGCCATTCTTTACGATCTTGAGCTCCAGACTTCCGAATCTCCTTATGTAAACGCTTTTCGGTTTTATGGTCCCCAGCTGAACGTGCATCTCTTCTCTGCTCGATTAAATCAAGAGTGCGCTGGCTTGTCCACGCTTGCTTCGGCACCGTCTCCCGCATAGGCAATGTTCCAGAGGCTTTTTCGAAACCGTATCGTACCCTACTGTTCATAGCTTCAACAGACTCATTGCCATTGCCAATTGAAACGCCCACGGCCCCAACAAATGCTGATGTAAAACGCTCTCTGGTGTGGGGGTCTTTGAGGCTTGCCTTGTCCGCGTGCTTCTTCTTTGAGGTTTCCTGACGCTTGAACGCCAAATTTGATTCGACAATGGTTAGGTAATGGTGCGAATTGAGAACGTCCAGTCGGCTCGTCCAGGAATCTCGCAAGGTATGCAAAACACTGTGGTGGCATAGAACGTGATCCAATTGAGCAAACTTGCGCCCAGATATCTCGTTGTCCGTCGGATCGACGCCCAGATCTCTATAGGAAATTTTCATGACGTCAGGGTGGTCGTGGTATGTGTTTGCAACCAGCAAGCCACAAGACGTACATAACTCCACTAGGAGGTGCCTGTTTGAAATTGTGTTCTGCACCACGTTATCCGGGGCATCCGCGCACTGAAAAACATGAGGACCAACGATAGCTTCCTCTCCAGCTCCGGCACGTACGAGCCTAGCGTTCAGATCTCCCATGATGTACGTCGTGCTGTTCGCCGTGGTTGCTCGGATATGCGCCTGAAGGTCCATGTAGAAAGTGTGCCGCTCGTCATATGGGCGGCCGTTGTGTGGGGCATACGTGGAAAGCAGTGTAAGCATACCATGTCTAACTTTTACTCGTAGGGAGGCCACTCTGGGAGAGCACGCCTTGAAGGCCACAATACTTTTCAATATTTTTGGCGACGCCACAAACCCAACACCAGAGTGCGACGTGATGTGTATGTCCAGCTCGCCTGACAAGAAAATCGTGTAGCCATTATGCTCGTAGTATTCTGCTCCATGTAAGTGCGTTTCTTGTATACATAAAATGTCTATTTCGCGCATGCGCATGATGTCGATAATTTCGTCGATCTTGACGATGGAATCGCCTCGTAAACCTTCGATGTTCCACGTTCCCATGCGCCCGGGGCAGCAGGGTGAGCAGGCAGACCGAGGTCTACCCCAAGAGAGGCTGGAAGAGGATGATAGTTCATGACACCCTCCGTCACTTTGTCCATGGGGATGGCCGGGAGGAGGAGGTAGAAGACTATGGAGCGGAACGGCGTCGTGGAGTAAGGGAGATGAAACGACCGCTCTCCGCTGTACGACGGTATCTTTGCCCAAGTTCGTAACGGCGGTAATGGTATCTTTGCCCACGATGGCGGTATAACTATGTACATGTAGATCTTCTGGGCCGGCTCTGGGGACCGGCCGTGTTTCCTACTTACCCTTGGAGCCTCCCTTTGCTGTGCCTTTCATGCCCTCGGAGGCCCGCTCCAGCAACGAGGCGTTTTTCGCGATGAGATCGGTCAGCATGGGATGTTTTTGAAGTTCTTCCCAAGCTTCCCACTCTGGGCCCCATTTCAGTACCAGGCGCGACTCGTCCACGCCCACGGAAAGGGCAGTAACGCCACCAACGGAGACTATGAAAGGAAATTCGTTGGTTGCAATCTGTATATTGTACTTGTTGTTCAGCTCGTTGTTGAGGATGCGCTTCAAGCCAAAACATACGTTACGAGCCGCGCGGAAGGACGGTGGCTTGTCCTGTGTAACCCAGATTGTTGTCCCTCCGTGGTCAGGGCTCGCACTCCGTAACAATCCAACTGCCAAGTCTCGATCAGCTTCGCTTGCAAATACCGCGAAGATAATGTCTCGGAAGTCGCCTTTTGAATATATGTCCATAGCTGCAGGCGCCGACAACGAGGAAAGCAGGTCTTTGACCCAAGAAGAGGCTGCTGACATAGAATCGAAACCAACCAACTTTCCAATCACTGCTGTACGGTCCCGCTTTGCCTCCCCTGACATGTTTGATTGTTGTGCTTTGCCTGATACTTTTAGCTCCGAAACCTGACCCTCCAACATCTTGATCTGCTCCCAGATGGCCGCGTCGTCGCTCCGGGGGGTGGCCGTGGCGTCGGAATGCTCGGTGGTCTGGTTCTCAAGGTTGGTGAGGCGGATGGCGAGGTCCTCGATGCTCTCCTCCACCTCCTCGATCCTGGTGTTGATCGTCCCGCTGATCTCATTCAGGCGGCGTTCGAGGCCGTTGATGGTGTTGCGGATAGGTTGCACCTCCTTGCGTATCACGTTCGCGATCTGATCCAAGGTAGGTGGACGTGGATGTTGATGCTCCTGTTGAACGGGTCCTCCTGCTGGTGGTAGTGCCTCCGCAGGGGTCGTAGGGGTTGCAAGTGCGTGAACCTCAGGGCCGTCGTCGCCATCCATTTGATTTAGTGGGCTGAATAGGCGTCGGCGCAGAATGCTCTCCCTCCCGACTCCTACTGGCGTACCTGGAGCGCGGGTGTGCGCACGTGGAGGGCCATCACGCTCGGCGGCCGATGGAGAAGAGCTCGAAGCCATGACCATTGGAAGAGGCAGTAAAAGTGTGGAAGAAAAGATGTGGAGGTGGGAAGTGTAGGTATGTAGGAAGCGAACGTGGCTTGACGGAGCCCTTGAGCCTTGAGCCAAAAGAAGCGCCCAAGATGGTCCAAATGGCCCCTAAGTCGGCCACCCAAGTGAGCCTGGACTCGCCAAGAGTGCCCCAAATGAGGCACACAGGGCCCCGAAACGGCCACAGCCCGCCCTCCACTGCTTCGATGCTGCCCACGAGGCATCCAAGACGGCCCAAGAGGGCTCCAAACTGCTCTCCTAGAGAGCTCGCACAGGCAGAATAGCTTAATTGTCCATTGATTTTGCATGGATCTTCGCATGGTCGCCTCGTCCGCTTCACGACGCTCGCAAGAGGCATCCACGAGAGAGCCGGAGGAGGAGGAGGATGAGGAGGAGGAGGCAGAGGAGGAGGATGAGGAGGAGGAGGAGCAGGAGGAGGAATAGGGGGTGGAGGATGACGAGGAGGACGAGGGGGGAAGGAAGAATGCGGAGGCATAGGATGCTGATGAGGATAAGGAGGAGGAAAAGGAGGAAAAGGAGGAAGAGGAGGCGAAGAGGAGGAGGAGCAGGAGGGGGAGGAGGAGGAGGAGGAGCAGGAGGAGGAGGAGGGGGAGGAGGAGGAGGAGGAGGTGGTGGAGACAAAATTGAGAGGCAAGATAACTCCCTGCTCGGCCTGGATCCAGCCGGCAGTGCTGCCCAGGTGCGCGCTCGGGCCGCACGCCCGCGGCGGCCGCAAGAACAGGAACGCTGCGGAGGCTGAGACGGCGGAGCTCTGCAGACGATGGCTAGAGGGCGAGCGCGCGTCGCTACGGCGGCGGCATTGGATAAGTATCATCTTCCTGTGGCCCAGACCCTGGCGCATTTCTTGTTGTTCTAGGCGAGGCGGGTGGATCACGTTTAACCGCCCCCTTACCGAAGGTGTCCTTATCTAAAACCTCCACCGTGTGGGCCGAGACAGCAGAGCGACGCGAGGCGAGGAAGCAACGGTCCGAGGACGAGGCCGTGCGACGCGCCCCACGGAGCCTCGAACTGGCAGCCGATGCGCAGTGCTCGAAGAGCTGTGCCGCTCTTGTGAGCGAGCCGCCCGTCGACGTTACCGCAGAGGTCGTCGACCAGATGCGCCGCAAACGCCCTGTCAGCAGCCGGGCGGTGGACTTCTCCAGCTTGCCCCAGGTGCACGCCGCGGCCGCCCTGCAGGTGGACGCGGCCGTTGTAGAGCGGGAGGTGAAGGCATTCCCCCGCGGGTCTGCGGCGGTGCCAACGGGCCTGCGACCGCAGCACGTCAAGGACGCCTTACAGACGACGGCCCACAGGGACGAGGTCCTGGAACAGCTCCTCAGCCTGACCAACCTGCTTGCCCGGGGCCAGGCGCTCCCTGCCACCGCGAAGTTCATCGTGGGTGCCTCACTAGCAACCCTCCCGAAGAAAGACGGCGGTCTGCGCTCAGCAGCCGTGGGCGAGACTCTGCGCCGCCTGGTGTGCAAGTGCCTCTGCGGTGAGGTGTCAGACGCGGCGCGCGCAAGGCTTGCGCCTCTGCAGCTTGGGGTGGCGGTGCCTGGGGTCTCAGAGGCAGTGGTGGAGCAGGAACCAGGGGGACCGCCAGGAGGTGTTCGAGAAGCTAGACCAGTCGAACGGTTTCAACACGCTGGACAGGCAGGCAGTTTTCAAGCCGTTCACGAAGGTTTCCCTGGCCTCGCCCCCTTTGTGGACTGGTGCTACGGCGCCCCGAGCTCGCTGTTCCTGGGAACGAGAACGCGGCCGCTGTCCTCCGAGCGCGGCGTCCAAGAGGGCGACCCGCTGTCGCTGCTCTTCGCGCTCGCTCTGCAACGCTGCGCGGAGCAGGCGCTTGCTGAGCAAGCCGACCCAGCCGACGGCTCCCTGGTCTTGGTGTTCTTCTACCTCGACGACGGCTGCCTGGCTGGGGACGCGCCCGCAGTTGCCCGCCTCCTGCGCCACTTGGTGAGGCGCTTAGCCGCAGCTGGACTGGACCTCTGCACAGGACGGGGCAAATTCGAGGTGGTACCTGCTGGCGGTGCCGACAGCAGCGTGGATTTGACCGCGTTTCCACCGGGCATTCGCCTCAGGGAGGACAACGGCTTCGAACTCTTGGGGGCTACCGTGGGGGGCGACAGCTTCTGCGCGGAACACACCGGGGCAAGAGAGGCCAAGGCCGCTGACCTGTTGGAAGCTCTCGGGGCCTTGGAGAACGCTCGAGTGGCCTTGCTTTTGCTCCGCCAGTGCGCATCCTTTTGCAAACTGGGTTACTCCGCGCGCGTGATTTCGCCGACGGCGCGCAGTGGCGCGCTGCAGACCATGGGCCCCGCCGTCCGGGCTTGTCTGGGGCAGCGCGGTGGATGTTTCTGATTGCGCGACTCTTGGAAGCAAGCGTAGCTCAAACTCTACAGAGGCGGGCTCGGGTTCCGCTCCTCCGAGAAGCGCGCGGCGGCCGCCTACCTAGCCTTTCGCGCCCGCTGCGCGGAGCCTACGACAACGCCGACGGCGGAGACGGAGGCAGCCCGGCCGCGGCCGCGCATGCTTTCAACGGCGCAGTCCTTCCAGCAGGCCGAATCACTTTCGACTCCGCCCAGCGCAGAGACTGACGGCTCCTCGTCGGAACAGTGGACGACGCCGTCCGCGACGACCTCTGGCCACGCGCCTCGCTGGCGACGAGGGCCCGCCTCAACGTGGTGGCGGCCGCGGGCGCTGGGGCCCACTCTCGGGCGCCGCCGTGCCGGGCGCTCGGCGCCGACTTGCCGCGCAGCTTGATGCAATTTGCGCTGCAGCGCCGCCTTCGAAGTCGGCTGCTCGAAGAGGAGGCTTTTTGTCGGGCGTGCGGGGAAGTGATGGGCGCGTTCGCAAACCGCGCGCTCACCTGCAGCTGCCCCCGTGACCGCGCGAAGCGCCGCAACTGCCTCCAGAACCAAGCTTTGCGCTATGCGTTGATTTCCGGCGACGCTGGGGCGGAACTCGAGCGCCCGGGCTTGCTGCCGCCGCGCGCGTCTGGTGAGGGCCCCCTGGCCGGCGAGGCTGGCGGCGACGACCTGGGCGAGGGCGGAGGGCGCCCCGCGGGCGCCTTCGCCCCGGTGTGGCGTGGCGGCGCGCTGGCGGCGTTGGGCTTCGCCGCGACCTCGGGCTTCCGCGCGGACTTACTCGCGCCTTCGGCCGCGGAGGGCGGCGGCGACGCAGCGGCGACCCGCTGTGAGGAGCAGCAGGGGCCGTCCTGGCGTTCGCGCCGACGGTCTGCGAAGTCCACGGCGGCCGCTGGGGCTGCGAGGCGCGACGCGCCTTCGCGGTGCTCGCAAAGCTCGCGGCCGACGCTGCTGGAGACGACGCCGCGCTCGCGGCCGACCGACCAGCTTGCCTGGCGATTTTCAATTTCCCTGCGCAGGGATACTGCGCGGGCAGTGTGGCGGCGCCTCCAGCCGCGAGTGGGCGCGACGGCCGAGCGGATGGCCGCGGCCAACACAGCCGCCACGGCGGATGCTCTGTGAACTGCGCCCTGTCCGCTCCCGCCCCCGCCCCCGCCGTCGACCCCGCCCGCCCCGCCCGACGCCCCGCCGTTGTGACGGCCGCTGCCCTGAGACGGCCAAAAGCCCCCGCGACCACCGCGACGACCCCCTGACCAATGACGGCCCGGGACGACCCCCCGACGTCCACCGACGACGCTCGCCTCCTCCGCTCCCCGCCCGCCCCGCGCGTGCGCGCTTGTCTGCCGCTGCCTTGCTGCCTGCCGCCCTCCCCTTCCTCCTGCATGGTGGCGTCTGCTCGCTGTGCTTCTCCTCCTCCTCCTCCTCCTCCTCCTCCTCCTCCTCCTCTCCTCGTCGTCGTCATCCTCTTCCTGCTCCTCCTCCTCCTCCTCCTCCTCCTCCTCCTACTCTTCTCGTCGTCGTCCTCTTCCTCCTCCTCCTCCTCCTACTCCTCCTCGTCCTCCGCCACCCGCGCGGCGACGAACGCTCGCGCGGGGCGCTCGCCCGTGCGCTAGCGTACAGCGCGGGTATGTGATTGCTAGACCGAGCTGCGGCCCCACCGGGGGGCAGGCCGGGATGCTGACATCCGCTGTTTTTGCGTAGTCGTGCTCCTCATGCCCGCGCCGGTGAGGAATGCTTTGAGGCCGGGCGCGCTTGCCTTGGCATCCCAGATCCATCTCCCTGTTTTCCTTCTCCTTTACCTCCCTCCCTCCCCTTTCCTTCTTTCTATCCTTCTCTCCACCCCTCACGCGACCGCGACAATGACGTCACCGACGATGCCAATGCAAGGGGCCGTCGATACCGACGACCCCATTCCCGCGTTCGTGGCGTCCCAGATTACATTTTTGCCATGCGGTTGGATGAGGGTGATCATGATAATGATTATGATGAGGCTGTCTTCGGACTGGTTGAGAACCTACGGTCGCGCGTAGCGCGCTCGTGGTTCTTTATGTGTGCCTCTCTCTATATATATAGAGAGAGCGAGAGAGAGAGAGAGAGAGAGAGAGAACAAGAGAGAGAGAGAGAGAGAGAAAGAGAGACAGAGAGAGAGATAATGCGAGAGAGAGAAACAGGGAGAGAGAGAGAGAGAGAGAACGAGAAAAGAGAGAGAGAGAAAGAGAGAGAGAGAGAGAGAAAGAGAGAGAGAGAGGAACAACGAGAGAGAGAGAGAGTGAGGGACGGATGGAGAGAGATGGGGAGAGACAAACACGGATGGAAAAGTGAATGGGAAAAAGGGGAAGGAGGGACAGAGGAGGGAATAACGAGAGGAAGGGCAGAGGAGAGAGGGGTAGGGATAATTGGGCCAGGGTGTGAAGAACAGCAGCTGGAGATTCACCCCGCCGCGACGCCCAGATACTTCGTGGCCTGGTATACCTGCACAGCGCCAGCATTGTCCACCGAGACCTGAAGCCATCGAACCTGCTGGTGACTGCTCGTGAAGATGATGGGTCTTCGGGGATGGAGGTGCACCTCAGTGTCATTTTGCACTGCAGCCTGCACTGGTCGAGCCAACCTTGTGAGGTCGTACATTCTGCCCGTGGTGCTCCCTCCCTGCTCTTTCGGCCCCCGTTCCCTCCACGTACCTCCCTCCGCCTGCTGCCCCGTCCTCTGTCTGGCATGCGCGCCAAGAAGGGGGAGCCCCGCCGTCCTCGATCCCCCCTCAGCCTCCTCCTCCTCCTCCACCTCCTCCTCCTCCTCCTCCTCCTCTTCCTCCTCCTCTTCCTCCTCCTCCTCTTCCTCCTCCTCCCCCTCCTTCTTCCCCCTCCCTGGTCCTCCTCATCCTGGGCTAGTGCTTTTGTTATGATGTGCCAGGGCCCGCTTCACGTTTTCGCCGAACCCCTGGTCGTACTTGCTGCCGTGTATGCTCGAGCCAGCCGTGCGTGTTCGTGTCTTGGCTGACTCTGCGGCAGCTGCTTCCGATCTCTGCCTGCATGCCTGTGCTGCTCGTGCTGTACCCCCGCTGGGAACGTGCTGCTTCGCAACCCAACCTGGGCCCCCACGCGCGAAGCGACCGCCAGCGCCGCGAAAATGAACCGCCTCCGCCGGATGTGGTGCCTTGCAGGTGCTCTGGCGTTTGCTTACCTCCGCCCGGATCGCCCGCGGCCCCGCTGCCTCCAGCCCGTGCTCCATGGGTTGCTCGCGCTCCGTGCCGGCGGGGCTCCTCCGCCACGTCGCCGCATTCGGACAGGTTGCCCTCAGAGCGCAAGAGAACGATGACCATGACCAAGATGTCGCGGGTTTTTGTCGATGCCGATCTTGGTCGTGGTCCAGTTTGGCCGTCGCTGACTCTCGTGAGGACGACCGCGCATCGACGACGACCGAGACGGACGACGACCAAGACTGGCTCGGCGCCTCTGCGTTCAGTCTTGGCCGTGGCCCTCATTTTCTCTTCCTCCGCCAGCGTTCACTCGGGCCTGGAGCCAGCAGGGGCGCCGTTTCGAGCCGTCCTCCCCAGACCGAGGCGGGACGGGGCAGCCCCTGGCGTGGCATGCCGAGCTTCTCGCCGAGGCCGGGCAGGGGCGGCCAGCATGCTGGGGCCGGTCGGGGCTCGGTCGCAGCGGGCTGAGCTAGACAGTAAATCACCGAAGATTTCGCTCATTTTGGAGTGGATGTGTATCGGCGCTCAGTAGCGCTCAGTAGCGCTCAGTAGCGCTCAATAGCGCCGAGCAGCGCTCAGCAGCGCCCGATAAGCGCTCAAACTACGCCGAATAGCGCCCGATCGCGCCCGATAGCGCCCAGTGGCGCCATGTGAGGGCGATGCCTCAAGTCCGCTTGGCTTGCGATTTGCGGGCCAACTGCTCGCGCCCTGGCAGGACGCCTGGCCACGCGGGGCCGGGCCACGTTTGGCGGCGAGACCGAGGGGAAGCGAGAGGGGGCGGGCCTTCTCAGAAGGCGGCGGGGCTCCTCAGAAGCCCTCCGGGGCCCTCTGAGAAGCCTCAGAGAACTGCCCAGAGGGCCAGAGGCCCTGCGAGCCTCCTGAGAAGAAGGCCTGCCCACTCCGAATTCCCCCCTGGGCTCGCCGCCGAAACGTATTCAAGAGGCTCACGCCATGCCGCCGAAAGCCAGAAGAGAGATCTCGCGACGATCGCGGAGCCCATCCCGACCTCTCGGGCCGCTTTCCTGGGGCTTCCTGGGGATT
The DNA here is from genome assembly GCA_963575745.1 of Prorocentrum cordatum. Lineage (NCBI taxonomy): Eukaryota > Dinophyceae > Prorocentrales > Prorocentraceae > Prorocentrum > Prorocentrum cordatum. Next base: position 452,930 of record CAUYUJ010003536.1, on the reverse strand, counting down.
TCTTGCGCGCCTGCCCGCAGTTTCGGGGGTCTGGGCAATCTATTCGCAGCGACCGTCTGCAGACCCTACACCTGCGGGTGCACTCGACGGCGGGGTGTCGGATGCCCTGTTGGGGTCTACTTGGCTGCAGACGTCCTTCAAATCCTGAACCCCAGCCAGACTTTTAGATATGTGACCTGCAGGGGTAGGGTTCACATGTGGTTGTCCATTCGCGCTGAGGCAGGCCCGTCTTGTGAGTCGATTGAGAGATCCCCAGTGCAGGCTGTTTTTTGACGAAGCCTTCCTCAGGCTCCTCCTCTCCCCCTCCCTCTCCTTTTTCTCTCCCCTTCTTCCTCCGCTTCCTCTCGCCCGCTTCTTCCTCTCCCTCTTCCTCTGCTCCTCCCCTTTCGTGCTGCCCGCCCTCGTCATACTCTGTCGTCCCCGCCCGCTTCCCTCGTGCTTGCTCTTGTCTCCGCCAATGTCCGTGGCCTCATTTCCGATGCTCCCCAGGAGTTCCAGGTAGCTTTAAACCGGGCATGTCCTTCTACAGGAGGAATATTCAAAAGTTGTAATTAGTCTGGGAACGATTATTCGATCTTTTTTTTAAACTATTACTGAATATTTTTTTGACAATTCTTCAATCTTTCTTAGACAATCCGCCAATCCGCCTGTCGGAGGACATGCCCGACCTAAAGGTAGCTACAGGAACCTCTCTGTACGTGCGACTTCCGAGACCCTGCCAGTGGCTTCCGCCAAGCCTTCCCAATCTTGTGAATGCTCTCCCCACTGGGAGCTTTCAATTTCCTCTGCAAGCCCCAACGACTGAGACCCTACGGCAAACAGGTGAACGCCCGAACCCTGAGACGGAGACTTGGAATCCCTCGCCAGGCTCGGGGGCTGGCTGGCAGGGGATCAGTCGGTATTGGCTGCCGGTCTCTTCCGCTCTACCGTCGGAACCCGAAAGGCTTGCGATAAAAGGCGTTGTCACTATAGTCCAGGGTATCCAAGAGGGGGGTGATGACTAGGGAGTGTGTGTGTGTGTGTGTGGACATCGTGGCGGGGGCCGTGATATCTCACCAGATTTCATGACCCCCTCTTCTTCGTGCAGCATGTGCCCTGGTCCCCTCCACGTCCGCGCACCTGCCTCGGGCCATGATCTGCGAGACCTCCTGGACGCCGCCCTCTTGGACGCCCCCAGCGGAGGAGCCGCAAGTTCGAATAACCAAAACGGCACGAGCATCATTTCTCTGAGTTCCTCGAGCCATTTCTCTTGGGCGTTTCCCTCTTGGACGCCCCCAGCGTAGGCTCCGCAACTTCGAGCAACCCAGAGAGGCACGAGCATCACTCTCCGGTGCTCCGCGAGTCATTTTTTCGGATCGGGGCGCTGGGCCTCCCCCCTCGCGGCGCCTGCGGCTCCGCGCGCCAGGGAGGGGGGTCCCGCACCGATCCAGGGATCGGAGGCGAGCCTGGGGGGGGGGGAGATGAGAAGGAGAAGGCCTTCTCAGAAGGCTCGGCAGTCCCCCGGCCTTCCAGGGCAGCTTTCCGAGCCTTCCCCGAAGGCGCTGAAAGCCTCTCGGGAGGCGGAGCTCCGAGAAGCCATCTTTGTGCCTGCTTCTGCTCCCCTGAGAGGGCAGGGCCCGCGCAGGAGCCGCAGCCGCCCCCGGGTGGAGGGGCGAGGCGGGAGGCAGAACCCGCCGGACGTGCCGCAGGGGCGGCGAGCCCGTGCGGCGGGCGCGGCGCCTGCTCCCGACGGCGGGCCCGCCGCAGCTGCCCCTGCGAGGCGGGTGGCCGTGGCCGAGAGCGTCTCCTCCTCCTCCTCCTCCTCCTCCTCCTCTCCTCCTCTTCCTCCTCCTCTTCCTCCTCCTCCTCCTCCTCCTCCTGCTCCTCCTCCCCCTCCCCCTCCCCCTCCTCCTCCTCCTCCTCCTCCTCCTCCTCCTCCTCCTCCTCCTCCTCCTCCTCCTCCTCCTCCTCCTCCTCCTCCTCCTCCGGCCCGAGGTGTCCCCACATCTCCGATGACCGGCGATCGACGACGCTCGACCCGAGGTTCGCGGAGGTCTTCGAGGCCCAGGGTGGTTCCCATCGTCTGCGCCTCGCCGCGGGCGTTCCAGGGGGTGCCCGGCTCGCCCCAAGCGGATACCGGAGACCCGAGGCGTGACCCGAAGTCCGAGATCTCCGACGGTATGTCTTTTCTCAACCAGAGGCCGATTTCGGTAGGCCCCAGGACCAGAAACGGATCCAGGACAGAAAGCTGGGCCTGGGGAAGTGGTCGGGAGCTCGAGGGCCGCAGATTGAATCAAACACATCGGCAAATTAACGTCGTTGGAGATGTCCCTGACCCGATGCATCCCTCGCTTTTCGCTCCACTTTGGAGCCCCATGGAGCCCTCCTCTGGGCTCCTGAGGGAGGTGCTCTCGGGCTCTCGGAGGTCGTTGGGGCCTCCTCGGAAATCCTGGAGTAGCCTCCGGCCGCAGCCAGGGCACATTTCGATCCGATGGATCTGATTCGAGATCGGTTTCGGCCGGCTCGATCGATTTGATTTCGATTTTCTGGCGATCCGATGCTGCCCGATGCTAGCATCTCGCTGTTGCTCATCCTGGTGCAGCCGATCTGGTTCGATCTCGACTTCGTGTCGTCGATGCGGCCCGATGCGACGCGCACTCCGATTCGACCCGATTTCCCCATTCGAGGCTGACTGATCCTGTTGGGGGGGGGCCTGCGCTGTATGGGCCCCGAGAGTTGGTCAGGAGGGAGGGGGGGCGAATGCAAATATCCGCTCGGCATCGATCCCAGGACGCCTCCCAGGGTTGACGCCGAGAAGTTTTCGAGCCGCGCCCAGCCGTGGCGGCGAGAGGGCCCCCCCCAGCGCTGGGCCTCTGCAGCCCCCCTCGCCGTCTCCTGCTCTGGAGGCTGGCGGTGGCCTTTTTTGGCGCATCCCGGGAGCGCCTCGGGCCAGAGGCGCTGCCGGCATTACCCGAGCGGGAGGTCCACCTCGGCGCAGAGGGCAGCAGGCATCCCCGCCGGGGCTGGCCTGGCTGCAGGCACCCTTCGAGCTGTGCACCCCAGCCGGAGCTTCCGCAGTCTGACGTGCAGGGCCGGGGCAGGGTTAGCACGCTGCTGCCGAAGAGGTGAACAAGAACTGCGACCTCAAGATCTGCGACTTCGGCCTCGCGCGCGTGCTGCAGTCGCAGGAGCAGGCCCCGCTCAGCAATCGCGCGCGGCACTCCCGCTGTAGGCACGGTCCCCGTGGCTGGCGCCGCTTCTCGTCCAGGCGTTGCTGCTCAGAAGTTTTAATGCTAAACGCAAGCGAGCCTTTCACCAAAACGAGCAGCAAAGTGCAGCCACCCCCTGCGCCAAGCTCAAGCCAACTTGAACCCAAGCTAGGATCTGCTAAGCCAAGCTGGCTCCAAGTCTGCAGCTGGGGCTAGCCTGAAGCTAGCATAAGCCAAGGCAATTCAGAGCTCCAAGCCAAGCTATGCCACGATCACCTACGCTGAGCTGACGTACTTCTCCCTGCCCCTTTCTGCTTCATTTGGCAGTTGTTACTGCGACTCGTCAAGGACGCGAATCTATGTTCTTCCTCCTGCTGTTTCCTACTGTTTCCTTCTGCTTCCTATCTCCTCTTCCGCCTGGCGGCGCGCAAAAAGCGGCGGGCGTGGGGGTTGCCTCCAAAGCCGGCGTGGGGCCTGCCAGAAGCCCTTCCGCCTCCTGGCGGGCCCGCCCAGAAGACACGACTTGCAAGAACTTCCTTCCCTTCGGTGGCAAATCGTGGGAGCCTCGTGTACCCTCGTGACTCCGTCTTTAGAGTGCATTCGCGTCGATCAGCGTCGGGCGTCGAAGCAGCGTCGGGCGTCGATGGGATAGCGCCGAAGCAGCGTCGAGCGTCGAGTCGCAGGGGTCAACAAGCTGGTATGGGAGGCTCCCATGGGTTGCCGCCGAACTCCCCACTGCCTTCTTGCAAGGCCACCCCGCCTCGTGCCGCCAGCCATCCTCCCTTGCCGCTCCCCGCCACACCAGGGTGCGTTTCGTTCCGGTCGATCCGCTCTGGCCGCCCTGATCCGCTTCGAATCCGACATTCGGGCGATCCGATGCGGCTCGATGCTCGCATGGCGTCGGTGTGTGTCCAGGCGCGGCCGATCCGTGCTGGCGCGGCCCGATCCGACTTACATTCCGATCCGATCCGACTTACAGTGGGGGCCCATGCCAAGAAACACCCTGCTTGCCTCCAGGGTGCCATGGGTTTCTTGGGTTTCGATAGTTTTTGCTGTGGAAGGCGTGACGTTCCCACACCAAAAATCAATGGACGTCCTGGGGTCTCAGGGTTGGGTTTCTTGTGGATGGTTTCTGTTGTGGTCGGGCCTCCACTGTAATTACCGGTTCGATGTTGAGCGATCCTGCCCCCCCCCTGACCTCGTGATCGCTTAAGCGAGCCAGGGTATCTAAGCCCCACCGTCCTCCCCCGAGTAGGGGACAGGCCCCTGAAATTCGGACGGAACATCGTGTGTCCCCATTTTGGCGGGTAAATCGGACAGTGGGGCCCAGGCCACGCCGCTGGGATAGGGATCGGTCGACTGGTGCTCCTCACCACCGCCCCCTGCACTCTGTTGTCCTCGTCATTCTCCTCGCCTTCTGAAACTGGTGACGTCTGCGCGGCCGGCCACCGCAGAGCGCTGTCGTCGCGGGGGGGGGGGGTGAAGCAGCTCGTCGGTGGGAATCAGCATCGTTTAACCGACCCCCATCCCCATCCTCGTCCCCTTCGAGACCCCCACCAAATTACCACCCCAACTGGGGATACACCCCTCGAAACCTGAAGGGAACGGCCTGCATTCCCACCTAAGGGGGGTAGATCGGCTAGCGGGGCCCAGGCCACGCCGCTGGGGATAGGGATCGGATCAACGGTGCTCAGGGAAGTGTGATGTCATCGGTTGTCACCCCCCCTTCGCCTGCGCCTTCCGAGCGCCCGCGCATCTCTCCGCACCCTCGCCGCGCCTGGCAGCATCGAGCAGGCGCTCCGCCCGACCCCCGGGCGCTGCCGCGGCGGCCCCGCCATGCCACGGTGCGGGGGGGAGCAGCAGGAGGAAGAGGAGCAGCAGGAGGAGAAGAGGGACAGGAGCAGGGGAGAAGAAGCAACGGCATACGCGTAAACTTTCGGAGCTACGCGCGGATTTCTAGGATCTGCGTCGGAGTCCCCCTGGCGGCGCCCCTGGCGGCACCCCTGGCTCGCTCCGCGCGCCTTTCGGGAGGTCCAGCGCGAGTCCGGGAAACCCGTGCGGACCTCCAACAGTTTATGTTAGTGAAGTTTTGTGGTTCCTTTACAGGGACAATCGGAGGACGGAGTAATGTAAGTCCAAGATGCGTTGGCGGTGCCGCAGTACATTCTCCCGTCCCGAGCTCCCTCTTCACGAGTTCCCACAAGCTTTCCTTTCCACTGCAGGAACTACCCACTTGAAAGACCAGCACCCTTTTGGCCTGCCATTCAGGCAAGAGCCCCGTTCTAAAAATGAATTGCTTTGCGTACTTCCAGCGCGTATCTAGGAATGCGTACAGGTATGATCATATATCTCAACGGGGTGTCCGGCGCTATTTTCCATTCGTGCAGCTGCTACACGTGTCGAATCTTCTGGTCTTTATACGCCAGGAAGTCTCATTCGGTAGCTCTATTTTGCAAATGAGCCGTCCTCTTTTCACAAATAATGCTCGCGCCGCTTATGCGAGAGTCCTACTCGGAAGAATAAGCGTCCTCCATCGCTAAAAAGGCGAGGGCCCCACTTCTGAAAGCGACCTGCGCTCCATCTTTGTCATTGTTCCTAGCTTTTGAGACGAGTGCACGCGGCGCTAAGCCGAGAGGTTTCACTTCTGAGAGTGGACTGTGCTCCATCCTTGAATGTAATGCTCTGCGCTTTGTCGAGAGCCCTATTTTGAAAACCACCCGCCTCCATCCGTCTAGCTGTTGCGAGTTTCAAGCTCAGGATCAGAAGAGATGAGGAAGTCCTAAGCGAAACGCCTGGCCCGCGCTATCGGCACGTCTGTAGGCGCGACAAGGAAGTGTTATCTATAAGGATCAGGGAGCAATAAAGGATGGAGGGGGAGGAGGAAGAGGATCAGGAGGAGGAGGAGGAGGAGGAGGGCCAGAGCAAACCCCAGATGCATCAACGATGCTGCAAATTGCAGCATTCAGGATCATAACTGTTGAGGAAAGTTCAGGTGAAACGGCCGGACCGCTCTGCCGACACGCCTGTGGGCGCGATGGGGAGGAGGTCTCTGTGTGGAAACGTGATTGGAGAAGTAGGAGAAGCAGGATGGAGCACCAGAGGGGAGCCACTCTCCACAGGCGGCCCTTCGGCCGCACATCCCAGCTGGGGCCCCGTTGACCCTTTAGGGTCCTTGAAAGTCCACGCGCAGTATCGGAAGCCAAATCGCGCACTGAGCCGCCGACGCTGCGAGGCCCAGTGTTGGCAGGCATCACGGACGAAGTCCCGCAAGCAAAGGCAGCAAAGCACGAGACGGGCTGGAGAGCGGCGTCCAGCAGATGGGCCGTCGGTCGTGAGCGGGGGAAGCCAGAGTGGGGGAACTGTGGGCTTCGGAGGCTCTCCTTGCGGCTTGCCTCCTCGTCTCTCTTCCAGTCTCAGGGGCGAGTTGTTCTCTGAGCAGCTTCCCCGGCAGCGTTCGGATACCCAGAATGATTGGATTTTCCTTTGGCCCAGCTCCATGCAGCTCTGGCGGCAGCGGCGTTCCCACTGCGGACCAGAGTTACCTTGATTTTGGTGCAAGTGGAGTTCTGCTCTGCAAGGGCGGCTGTTTTGGGTCTCTGGAGATCCACGGACTGTTCTGGCGCGATGGGAGCTCTGGCATCCTGTATCGAGGGCTACGCGGGTTGTCCTAAATAAGTTCCAACTGCGAAACATTCATTGGCTCACGCCGCACCGCCGACCCCTTGGTAGCCCTGAGTGCCTCTCTTTCGTGGGGAGGTGTCGTAGATGCGTCTTGGCGGGGTTCGCACATCTGAAAGATCCAAGACCGTGCTCAAAAAGGTCCTTGAGGAGTCGTTTTGGGGCCTCTTTTTGGCCTCTTGGGGGCATGCCTGGAGTCTTGGGACCATCTCGTGTGGGAGCTCTCCCAGGGCTCTCTTGGGCTCCTCCTGGAGCCCTCACTAGGGTCTCTTGTGCAGTCTTGGGGGTATTTTTGGCCATCTTGAGGCTCCCAGTCTTGCTTTTCGGCGCCCTCTTGGAAGTCTTGTACCTCTTTTGGGCCGTCTTGTGGGCCTCTGGGGCTTTGTCGGGGCCGTCTGGGACTCTCTTGGATCAATCCTGGCCCCTTTTCCGGAACACTTTTGGACGATGATGAAATTTCTTTGGGCGATTTCGGTTGCGCCTTGGAATTTTTCAAGGCCAGATGGGTCCGCCACAGGCGTTGATTAGGACCGCCCCTCCCTCTGAATCCCAGAGAGCCCCAAGAGGTCCAGGATCAGGCTGCTGATCCCCCCTGGCTCTTTTGGAGATATTCAGAATGAAACCGATTTCCTCGATGTAGGAAAAGATGGGATCGATGGGCACCCTTTGCTCAACAACGTATCGGACTCTCCCGATGACGAGTCTTTGCCAGCGAACTCGCTGGCTCCCGCACGAAGGTAAACCCCCCCGCCCACGCCTTTGGGCCAAGGCGGCAGCGGCGGAAGCTGCTGAGCACACGTGCGCACACACGGCACGCTGTGAATAGATATGGAGAGGCAGGACTAGGAAAGATTCACCGCGTAGCATTCAGACAGGAGGTAAAAGGGCTGCCGTGTGACCAGGGCCAGGCTGGCCCGATAGCAAAACTGGCACGAACTGGCACGCCTCATCACGGTCACCTGCTGAGGTGGTCTCCGATGGTGTTGTCGTGGTCTGGGAATTGTAAGATGTGTCTGGTTGGTTCCCCGTCGTGGTTGTCGACCTGACCTCCGCATCTGTGGCCTCTTCTCGATCACCTCCTTAGCGGACTGCATGTCATTCGGACCCGCCGGGTCGAAGATGCCCTTGCCAAGGGCGGCCCGCTTCCTCGCGCTCATGAAGTGCTTGTCGTAGACCAGCCGCCATTCTTGCTTCTCGGGGAAGAGCTTCAGCACTCCGAACGCCTGCCAGCTGCCCTTGGCGAGCCCGTCCGCTATCTGCGCGTGCGAGTGGACCCACCTGACCAGCGTCTTGCCCTCGCCGAGGGCATTTCTGAGCGCCAGGGCCTCGATGGCGGTCCTGCGCTCGAGCCCGAGGCCGGCCGACTGGGACCGCACCACGCCGTCGCAGAACACCTTGCAGTCCGTCACGAGCACCGCCGGCACCTGCTACAAGAGAGTGCTCCGCTCGAGGGTCGGCGATCTGTTGAAGAGGATCTCGGCCAGCACCATGCGCACCACGCACTGTTCGCCTTCCGCATTTCCAGCTTCCTGAACTTCGGCGGCGAGGCTCGAGCGTGCTACCCAGCGCAACTTCTTTAAGCCCCAGTCGAGGACTGTGAACTTCGCCTTCTCGCCGTCCGTGGCCTTGGTGGCTGCGATCGCGGTGATGTGGCCTCCCTGTGAATGACCATCGGGTCGGCTGGCCCAGGCCGCGTCGCACCAGGTGAAGACGGCCAGGTCGGACAGGTCGTGGCGGTACACCTGGAGTCCCATGCGCTGGTTCTGCTTGATGATCTTCACGATGTTGTTGGCAGCAGTGAAGAGGCTGTGTGTACCTCCTGGTATCTTAGACTGCAGCTCGGCGACCTTGGAGAGCAAGAACGGCATCGTGTTGACGCCCAGCCAGTAGACCTCCCCGCAGAAGGCCCTCAGGATGTTCTGGTCGCTCTCGCGGAGGGAGTCTGTCGTGCGGTGTCGCCCTCCATCTGCTGGGCGAGCCTCCTTGATCTTGTCCGCGCAGGCGCGCTGGTGAAGGAAAAAGCCCTGCTCGTTCTCCTCGGTGGTCACGCCGCGCTGCTCGAGGCTGGTGATGCCCTCGTTCATGTCCTCCCAGGTGCCCCACTTGTAGAGATGATGTATCTGGCACACCATGTGGTTCCACTCCTTGTGGGTGTTGCCCCCTGCCAGAATGAAGTCGTCCACGTGGGCTATGGCCATCCCGATGAGGCGGTTCGTCTGGGAACAGCGCACCTGCCACAGGCATGGCTCCATTTCACAGGCCTGTAGTCCCAGCTTCGCGAAGTCGATCTCTGTCGTCTCTTGCCATAGCCATCTGTGGTTGGGGCGCTGCGGGCAAAGCCTCCTAGAGGGGCAGCGGATTTCGGCGGCGCTGGAAACCCATTCCAGAAGGGGAAGAAGAGGGTTTGAAGAGAGAAAATCGATCTTGACCGTCTCCCACCAGTGGCGCGGCGCCTCTCCTATGCCGTACTCCGGCTTGATGACCTGGAGGAGTTCCCCGTCCTTGACGTTGAAGACCTTCCGGACGACACTGTCGGGCTCGATGAAAATATCATTCTCCAGCTCGTTGGCCTGTAGGAAGGTTGAGGTGACATCGCCCTTGATCAGCTTCCAGTGGTTAGCGGCGGCCATGGTCAGCATGATGTTTCGAGCTCGGCGGGAGGCCGTAAGGCTCGCAATATGTTCTTTCCTGAGGTCCTTGGTCTGGTAGCCGAGTAACACCAGTCGCGCTTTGACTCTGCCGTCCGCCTTCCGAGTGAAAAGCCAGCGGGCCCTGATGATGTCGGCGGTGTCCTTCACGCGGGAGAAAGGTGCAGGTCGGAATCCGCTGTGCTGTACCCAGTTGTCCGTCTCCTTGCCGATCGCGATCTCGAACTCCTTGCGCTCCTCCTCGTTCATCTAGGACCGCGTCAGTTCGATCTTGTCCTTCTGGCGCTGTTTTGCCACGAAGCTGTTCAGCACCTGCTGTCGCTTTGTCCTTCATGTCAGACTCTGGCATTCTCGTCGCGGATGTGCTCGAAGTAGACCGACTGCTGCTCGTTGGCGTTGGTTCCGAGGATGATGTCCAGTTTGTCCTTGCAGAGGTTCACGAACAGGTTGCTGTCGTCATCCATATCGTGGTCGCCCTTGCGGCGCTTCTCCGGGGTAAGATATAGGTCGAGTTCAGGTCCACGGTGCGTCATCCGATATCGTGGTTCCGAGGCTGAGGAGGCCGACCCCGATGAAACCGATACTGGGCTGGATCGTGGTGGTACCGAGGATGCCCTCGCTGGTGCCGTTCGAGGCGGTGGTCTCGCTGGAGTCGGTGCCGATGGTTCGGAGGTCGTGTCTGGTTCGCCCTGAGGTGGTGGCAGATGTTCTTCAGGTACCGCGGCAGGTTCGGCTTTCGACTGTGCTTCCGAGCGTGGTGTCGCTGTTGAGGAGACTGGCTCTGGCACTGGTGGTGTGGTGTCCGCCTTCATGGTGGTCTGTGGTGGTTCCTCATGCAGATCCGCAGCTCCATCATCACTAGGTGGTGGTCGTGGTTCGTACGCTTGTAGATCAGCTCGTCCTTGGTCGAGAAGGTCCTCGAAAGTGCCTGCTTTTTCCGTCTCCGGCATTTCGGTCGCGGTCTTGCCCAGGTTCGCCTGTCTCCGCAGTTGGGTGACCATCTTCTCGGCGTCTGATGCGGCACGAAGCTGTGCTGGGGCGCAACGAAGTAGAACTTTCCCGTGGACGGCGCAGACGACGGAGGGAACGCGGGTTCGACCGTCTACGTGGCGCTTCTCCTGAGCGAGGACACGCGCGGGTCCGTGCCAGCCGCCTTTCTTGCCCAGCCTGTTCGTACGGCCCTTGCCGTCGCGCCAGAAGTACACCAGGTCCCCGGCGTCCCACGTCTGGTATACTCGGTTCCAAGCATGTTCTGCATGGCGTCTGCGCTCGGCGTGCTCGCACTCCAAGTAGCTCTGGCGCGCTAAAAGACGTCGTTGCTCCTGAGTCTCGCCCGAGTCCCCCTCGATGATCGCGAACGGGTTGTTGGGCGCTGGCATGCCAGTGACTCCCATGACGTGCTCGAACGGCGAGTGGTTCCCGACTTTGTCCATGGAGTTGACGGCGCTCACGGCCCAGGAGACGAGCTCGGTGATGGAGCACTCGGGGTCCAGGGTCGACATCCTCGTCAGGAGTAGCTTGAAGAGCTGGATGCGCCGCTCGACCTTCCCCATGAGCCAGTGGGCTTCGCCTGGGGCAATCCACATCTCGATGCCGTGATCTGAGGCCCACTTGGCGATTGCTTGGGAGCAGTGGCAACCTTCGGGATCAACTCGGTGAAGGGTAGGTTGTCGATAATGGCTGCACCGCGAGTTCCAAGTACTGATCACCTCCTTCGCTGATCTGTTGCCGCTTCGTTCACCCTCCTGTCCATGGTATGTCACACTTGTAAGTCCCGAGCCTACATCCATGTTCAAAATCATGATGTGCGAGTTCTGTGTCGGAGATAGCCATTCAAGACCGTCCGAGGCCAGTACTTCCAGAACTGCAGGGCTCTCCACGCCTGAGGCCACGCGCACGGGCTTCGGAAGCTTCCCGATGTGGCAGCCATGGCATTTGAATTGCAGTGCTCGGCGAAGTATCTGTACTGGGGCCCCATAGGCTTTCAAGATCTTGTAGAGCGTCTTCTTGCTGGGGCGGCCCAGGTTGCGGTGTAGGCGAGAGAGACGCTGGTGTATCTCTGAGATCTCCTCCTTGGCGAGGTCCTCTTTGATGTCGAGGCCCTTGATCAGAGTGTCGGCTTCCACCATCTCGATGTCCTCCTCCGTCGGCAACTCTTCGGTCTCCGCCTGCATCTTCGCGTCGGCGTCCTCTGCAATCTGCTCCAAGCCCCGAAGATTTCCATCCCATACTGCACGCTCTCGTTCTCCTTCATGATGTGCTTAGTCCAGGCCTTGCACATGGCTGGTGGGTAGTAGGCTGTCTGCGCCACCGCGGGCCCGTCCTCGATGATGCGGTGTAGGTGGTTGCCACCTCGGCCTGGTCTGTCGGAACAATGTCGTCCCATCTTCTGGGCAACATTTGGAGCAATAGAGCAGATCCGCCAGGCCTTCTTCATGAGGAGACCCGATCTGGTATCCCGTAGCCCATGCGCACACCCGTGCACCACCGTCTCGTTCATCGCGTCATGCATCTTCTTGATGGAAGGGGACTTGGACCAGCTCTGGCTGTTCCAGGGCTGCTCAAGGTCGATGTGGCAGTCGACGATCCTCTTGGCCTCTTCGTGGAGTGCAAGACATCTGCGTTGAATACGGCGTGCTTGCCGAACCTTGTTAGCGAGGTGCTTCTTCCGCGAGTCGCTCTTCTGGTTCAGGTTCTGTACGGGGCAGTCCGCAGTGCATGGTGGGCTGAGGACTAGGCGTCGAGGCCGAACTCGTCGGAGAAGGTGAATGGCTCGGCGGACTCCTGCCACGGTGGCCATGTCGAAGCCGTTGAAGAGGCCGCAGCGGAACGCTGTACCACCTTGTGCTTCGACGGCTTGTCCAAGAGATGATGCCTCCGGGCAGCAGACTTCCATCAGGTCGGCTCTGGTGGACTTGGTCAAGGCGACGGTGTCTCCGGCCACGGAGCGCTGGATCTGATTCATGATTTTGTTCTTCGTCTCCGTGAATTTCATGATGTCCTTCTGGTCCAGACCTTCTGGCAGCTCCGAGTCGTTCAGTTCGTATCTGTCGGCTCTTGGAGGAACTCCCACGGGCCCTCTGGATCCTTCTTGGGGAGTATGGTGGCCAGGCGCCTCCAGCGTAGAGCCGCGGCTTGGCTCCTGATGTCCCCTGATGGCGTGCTGGTCGTCGGCTCCGTCCTGAGGCATTGGTGACTGCCTCCCCCCCGTCAGCTGCAGCCCCGAATCGCCCTGTTGGGCGCCCCGCGGCACGAATACTTCGACCTCGGAGGTCTCGCGGGTGCTGCTGGTGGCGGTGGGCTGACGGCTGCTGGCATTGCTGCGACAGGCAGCGCCATCATGACCGGTGCTGAGGAGTTGAGCGCCAGCTGACGTAGACAAAGGTGGCTCTGACTGCCCACGCAACTGCAGCCCCGCTTGGTCCGCCCCACAGTTCCGTAGCATGAGCACTTCCCCGCTGGGCTGTAGGCCACTATAGACCCGGCCACTGCGGGGCCGTTGATCAGCCACGGCAGTGGTGGCGAAGCTGGTGATGAGGCTGGAGTCGTTGGCGCTGAAGCTGGCGTTGTTGGTGCGGACGAGGTTCGCGTCCGAGGCTGCGCCCACTCTGGGTGCCCGGCAGGTGGCGGCGGCTGTCCCGAAGAGGGTTCCAAAGACGAGCCGCTGCATGGCATCCGCTGGCGCGGGGGTCGACTGGCCAGAGTTTGGAGGACATGAGATTGAAGGCGTCTGAGAATCCGCGTGGGATACTGAACAGCATTTTTGAGCCGCACAAGGCCGAGGAACCCGTTTTGTCGTTCCGCCCTGGAGGTTGCAGGCTGGCTCGCACAGGCTCGGGCTCTCCCGTGGCTTTGATCGAGCTGGTCCGGGAACGCCTTGTCCGTGACCGCGCACATCGAGCTCTTCGGGAGGCCGTCGCCGAACGTGAACGAGCAGATGTCGTCGTGAGCCTGGAACTCCACTTCGTGCTTCTCCGGCATTTCTTGCATCAAGTTCTCGACGCTCTCGATGCCACAGAGGCTGGGGGATCGCTCCGATGTCGAGGATCGCCCAGATGCCGTCGCGCTCCAGCAAGTAGATGTACTCGTCGAGGGCCGACAGGATGAAGCCGTTGTGCGTCGTGCCCGGAGCGCCTCCCGTGGCGTTGCCGACCTTGTTGCGGTCGGGGCAGTCCCGCTCTCGATGACCGAACTGCCTGCAGATGATGCACTTCATCTTTGACATGTCCCGGTTGTTCTCGAAGCGAACGCGTCGGTCTCCTCGGCCACTTCCTTTACCACTTCCGTAGGGTCGGCCTTCTGGATGTGGACGCGGAGGCGCTGGCTGGCGCCGATCTGGAATCTCCTCCTTGGGGACCACCGCCGGGGAATCGTGAAAGACCGCGTGCGTCCCTGAAGGTCCGCCCAGCCTGGCGGAACTGCGCGAACACCTCGTTGTCCGCTTTCTGGTCGGCAGCATCCTCTTCGTCCTCGTTTTCGTCAGCCTTTTTGGTCAGCAGCTCGACCATCTCGTAAAGTTCTTCTGCTTCTCCAGTCTCGTACTCTTCGTCGTCGTCCAGCTCATACATAGCCCGCTCGCGCTTCCCCTTGCCGTCCAGCTCGGCCAGGGTCTTTGCTGGGAAACACGTCAACAACGTCTTGTAAATCTTCGCGAAGTTGAAGTCTCCTCCTGCTGTGGCTGTCACTTCTCCTCGAAGCACCACCGGTTTGAGCCGCGACTTGCGTAGAAACCACCATGTGCGAAGAGGCTTGACGATCACCTCCTTGACATCCGCGTCGATCGCCTGCAGCTGCGTGAGTAGCTCACGCTCTTTCTTCTCGAACCAGGCGGCCCAGTCCTGGAACGTCTCTCCAGAGTTGCGTCCCAGCTTCAAGAACAACTCCTCGGCCAGCAAGCCCGTGTTTTTGAGGCTGGTGTAGTGCAGCTTGTCCAGCACGTAGTTGAACGTAGCGGTCCGCCGTCCTGATGCTCTTTCGAACATCGACACCTCGAAGCGGTAGTTGGCCAGCTTGTCGGTCTCTCCGTTCCAGGTCGGGATATCCACGCGACCAGCTGGCGGTGCCGTCCCGCCGGACGACGTCATGGCGGCGAGACTGGTGGGAGCCCGTTGTAGGGATTACCACAGGCTCCGCTTCCAATCTGAATCCCAAAGGGCCCCAAAAGGTCCAGGATCAGGCTGCTGATCTCCCCTGGCTCTTCTGGAGATTCTGAATGAAACCGATTTCCACGATGTAGGAACACATGTGATCGATGGGCACCATTTGCCCAGCAGCGTATCGGACTCTCCCCGATGACGAGTCCTTGCCAGCGAACTCGCTGGCTCCCGCACGAAGGTAAACCCGCCCGCCCACGCCTTTGGGCCAAGGCGGCAGCGGCGGAAGCTGCTGAGCACACGCACGCACACACGGCAGGCTGTGAATAGATATGGAGAGGCAGGACTATAACAACAATCGCAGCGCAGCATTCAGACTCCCCCACTCCAAACCAGCCAGGTAGTGCGCCCAGGGGAGGGGTTTGGGCAGTGGCGGCCATCTCACGCGCCGAGGGATCCCAATGGGTCGGCGAACATGAGAGCTTACACGGGGAAGACGAGGAGGATGAGGAAAAGTTGGAGGAGGAGGATATGGAGGAGGTGGAGGAGGAGGAGGAGGAGGAAGATAATGATGAGTAATGAGAGGAGATGAAGAAGAGGACGATAATTCGGAAGAACGGGAGGAGATGAATAGAAGGATGGAGGAGGATGGAGGATGAGGATGAGGATGAGGATGAGGAGGAGGGGAGGAGGAGGAGGAGCAGGAGGAGGAAGCGAGGGGTGATTAAGCGCCGTCGCTGAGGAGAGCCCTCTTCGTCATCGCCCTCGTTCCTCCGTTTCTCTTTACCCCGGTTGGTCAGGGAGAAGAGTGCGCAGGGAGGACGCGCAGAGGCCGGGGAATCCAAGGGAGAAGATCGGCGCGGATCAGTGCAAGTTAGCGTTGATAAGCGCAGCGCCCACGGAACACGTCAGCGCAGGTTGGATTAGTTCGGGGCTTTGACATTCTCTGAAATTCACCTGCTCTGACATGTGCTGACCTGCTCAAACTTGCTGTCCCGAAACATCCTCCTCGGGTCCATCACTCCGCTGGAATCTTGAATCCTGACGTGATGGGACTCATTCAGAATCCGCAGTCCCCCCTCGAGTTTCCAGTGGAGTCGTCCCGAAGTCTCTGTCACTCCATCTGGAGTCCCCACAATTCCACATTTCGCCATCTTGCCCCCTAGACAGGACACTCAACTTGTGAGGATGGTGCAGAGGGTGTGTCGACGGGGTGAATTTAGCTGGGGCCAACAAACGTGTAATCGCCGCAGGGAGTCTGCCAGACGTGGCTGGGCACTTCATGCGAAGTCTTCCGATGCACTGCACGAACGCGGAGGCCGCCCATCCGATCAGGGCAAATGACGGGATAGACGTGGTCGCTTCTTCTCTCCGTGCCCTCGAGACGTCAGGAAGTCACCTGTGAGCCTCTGCCGTGTGGGCCGTGGCGTCATCGACCCTTCTCCTGATATACGGCTGATCATCCTTTTGACGTGGCTGCACCAGGGTGGCGCCCGACTGGCGCAGTCAGGAGCACGGCGGTTGAAAGCATATGCTACCAGTGTTGAACTCAGTTGACGGCGCACCGCGCCGGTCCCACTACTGCCCAATAGCGTTCCACGATGGCCTCTAGTAGATGCCAGCAGACTGGTTTCAGACAGCCCCAAGGCTTCCCACAGGCCTCAAGTCAGTCTCCAAAGGTACCAGGAAGCCCCAACAAGCCCCGAAGAGGCCCACAAGGACGGGAGGACAAAACATTTAATTCTATGGATAGTTTTTACTTTTCGGCCAAAGACGGCTTCATGCAACCTTTCACTCCCACTGCTTCCTCCTCTTCCCGCATCTCCCCCCAACCCCTCTTTTCCCCTTCCCTCTGCCTCTTCCCTTCTCCCTACCGTATTTTCCATACGCAGCTGAAGTGTTCGCTGTGATTCGCAGATGTGGCATCATACTAACTTAGCACCGCGCCGTAATTAAATAATTATTTGGGGGGGTTTTCGCCGAACGATATTATTAGCACCGCGCAAATGGAAGGAAAATAAATAATCCCAGCGCCCCGCCTCGGGTGGCATCCCAATTAGAATTGTAACGAGAATAAGAATACGAATACGAATAAGGTGTACCCCCTCCTGGTGCCAGGATAACGCTTCCGGGTGCCGGGTGCGTTATCCTTTCACCGGAGAGGGGGGGGGGGTCCTTAATCGCTTACTCGGGTTACGTGGTCCGTGTCTTCGGTGATCTGTGGTTCCGTGGCCCATGGTTCCTCCTTGGTGCCGTGGCCGGTGATTTCCCCTGGCTTTGGTTTCTCGCCCACATGTTCAGTGGCCGGATTCCGTGGGTCCGCGTCCCGTGGTTCGATGGCCGTGGCTCGGGGGCCCGTGGTTCTGCGGCCTTTTGTGACGGCCCGTGGTTCCATGGCCTCCACAATTTCCGTCAACGGACTGTTTGCGGTCTCCTTGGGAGGGTGTGCGACCTTCGGCGAGGTCGCGGGAGCCGAGGGTGCCCGAAGACTGAGGGCCCCGCGGCGCAGGGCGCAGCCGCAGCGCGGCTGGGGCACCCCAGAGGACGCCGAGCTGCAGAACCGCCTCGCGGCACTCCAGAGGAGGGCGGCCCCTTTCCTTTCCGCCCCCCGTCGCGGAGTTTCGGAGGACAAATGGGGAGGCGGCAGCCGGGCGTCGTGGGCTTCTTTACATTACCAACGCTGAAAGCTATGGGCGGCTGAGCCATGGTGGTGGTTTGGTTTGCCTGGCGCGGTCGGCGTCTCGCACAGCAGAGCACTACAGTACTGCATGCCAGCCGCCTCGGATTTATGGCGGTGGTACTGGAAGGCAGGCCGGCCACGGCGGGCATGCAGGCTCGGAGGCAGGCAGCAAGGCACGCATCACCTGGAGGAGGAGGAGGAGGAGGAGGAGGAGGAGGAAATGTAGGGGGGGGAATGATGATAAGCAGGAGCCACTGTGACCTTGTGCACGGGCTGATGAGTTCCGTTCTCCTCTGCCCTCGGCTCAAGTGGGCATCGGGCGTTCAGGCATCTCTGCCATCCCATTTTTATTCACTCCCGATTGTCTTTCGACGGCCTTGTCAGGATTGTCTCTGAGCTTGACTTGATAGCTGCACTTCTTGCACCCGTCACAACATGTCCCGTCTGTTTCTGCATTTTGTCGGGGCGAGTCTAACGAAGACCAGGGGCAGCAGCAGCAGTCGTCGCTTGATGGCCACAAGGCCAAGCAGCGCTCGGGTGATGGATGTGGATGGTTTGACCAACATATCTCGCAGTATCGCGATACGTGGTTGCGCGCCTACCAGACACAGCTTGAGCGCTTACAGCAATTTGCGCCGCGGCTTTGTATGAATTCCACGTTATCCAGGCGCTGGCCATTCTCTTTCTACGATCCTATGGTAAGCCGCTTTAGGGGAAACGTGAGACAGTGTTAGTCTCCATTGAGTTTCTAGAGCGTATGCAGGTGTCTCGTTTCGTGCCCCCATGAGAGGTCTGTTGTTCGGGTGGGAAGCTGATCGGGAGGACACGGGGGGATGAATTTTTGGGCTGGAGGGATGGATGGGGGAGGGAGGGCGCTAGAACGACTGGGCGCGTTCTGGGCCATCGACCCTGACCCCTATCGGATATCGCTTCGAGGTGGAACTCTCGGCTGCCTGGGTCGTCGTGTTCTTTCGGTCTGCTCGTCGCAACCATTTTCGTGGAGGTGCCATTCATCATCACCATCGTCATCATACTCATCATTACCATCATCGCCATTCTCATCATCAGCAACATCAGCATTATCAGCATCATCATCACCATCATCATCACCATCATCAGCAGCATCATCATCATCATTGTCATCGTCGTCGTCGACATCATCATCACCATCATCATCACCATCATCATCAGCATCAACATCATCATCATACTTATCTATCACCATGACCAACAATAGTATAAACATCATCACCATCACCACCCATACCATTATCAGTATCATCATCCTCATCGCCGTCGTCGTCATCATCAGCAGCGTCGTCATCACCAATCGGTAGTATCATCAGGATCACTGGTTGTCATCAGCATCATCACCATCATCACCATCATCACCATCGTCACCATCATCACCATCATCACCACCATCATCACCATCATCACCACTATCATTATACTCACCACCATTACCATCCCACCCATCACCATCACCACTAGCATAACCATCATCACCACCACCACCATCATCAACATCATCATCAGCAGCGTTATCATCACCATCTCCTCGTCACTATCACCATCACCATCACCGTCGTTACCGTTATCGTCCTCGACATTGTCATCGTCCACGTCGCCATCATCGACACCTTTGTCATCATCGGCATGATCGACATTACCGTCGTCGTCATCAGCATCATTATCATCACCAACACCATCACCATCACCACCATCACCATCACCATCACCATCACCATCACCAAAAACATCACCATCACCATCACCGTCTGCATCACCAACCTCATCACCATCATCATCAGCATTACCATCATCATCTTACCATCGCCATCATCAACATCATCACCATCACCATCATCCTCCTTCTTTTCATCAACATCACCATCATCATCACCATCATCATCATCATCATCATCATCATCATCATCATCATCGTCATCGTTGTCGCCGTCGCCATCGCCATCATAGTCATCACCACCATTATCATCATCAGCCCTCAGGTGATGCTCACACGCATCAGCATCGCCTCGTCGTTCCACAGCAATTTCGGCTCGGTCGTTAGTCTCATGGTGCTGGAGCGGGCTCCCTCGGGGCAGGGCAGCAGCTGCGCCTTGGGGGCTTGATGGCCCGGCCCGCCCTGCCGTCCGCGGCAGAGAAGCAGGACAAGAGGCTCCAGGCGAGACTGCAAGCAGAGCTCAGGCGGCTGCGCACGTTGGGCGCAAACCGGAGCTGTGCAGACTGCTCAGACGAGGACACCCGCTTCGTGTCCGTCACCCTGGGCGTCTTCCTGTGCAATCGGTGTTACGGCATTCACAGGGGCCTCGGTGCCCACCTCACGCGCTCCAAGGTGATCTCCTTGGACGCCTGGAGTGCCGAGGAGGTGTCGCTGCTCGCTGCAGTGGGCAACGAGGCTGCCAACAGGTATGCCTTGGCCCGAGTGCCGGCGGGTACGCAGGTGCGCGGGTTAACCTTGACGGCGGTTTGGGCGCTTGCCCACATGGTGCTGGCTCGTGGACCCCACATAGTGACTAGGTGCATTCTATGGGGTGCACCATGCAGGGGGCAACCGATGGAGTGAAATGTATCCAGTGCAACTTGTAGAATGCAATCGATATGGCGCAATGCATGGGGTGCAGTCTGCTTTGCCAATGTTGAAATCGTCAACTCCAAAAATCACGCCGCCAATCCTCGAGCAAACATCCCACCCTTCCACCCGTAACTTCTCGGCAACACTCAACTGGACGGCGACTGCGGCTGCAACGGTGACGATGATGATGCTCCTGACGACGGTGGGGACGAAATTCGGCGGCAACGATGGTGATGGTGATGAAGCTGATTGTGATGATAGTGACGGTGACAACGATGACGCTGGCGACGATGAGGATGGTTCTGGTGAGGGTGAGAAGAAAGTTCGCGCGCGTAGAATGCTGTCGAGGGAAACGACATTGATGATTACGATGATGACGGCGGTGGTGACGATGATGACGACGGTGGTGGTAATGATGATAATGATGCTGATGATGATGATGTTGATGATGATGATGATGATGATGATGATGATGATGATGATGGCGATTATGATGGCGATATTGATGACGATGTCGATGGTAAAGATGAGGCTGACAATGGTGATACGCATTGCGCTGATCAGGATGATGAGGAGCTGCGCGCCCGCACAACTTCAGAGTTCGTGTAGTATGATATCCAGGAGCCATTGGTTTTCGTATGTGTTTGAACACGTCTGTGTTGGAATGACTCGACAACGCTTTGTTTTGAACGATTTCGACATCCCTGCGCAGAGACGCGTGCTTGTGGCCAGCATGGCATTATTTGACACATTTGGCGAGCGGGCGGTGGTCGTTAGACTTTTTCGACATGCGCACGCGCGCGCGTGTGGCCCGCATGGTGTGCTCCGAATGCGCGCGCGCAGGATTCTGGTATTTCCGTCGACGAGCCAATGGTTACTGATAGTTGTTCCCGACCATCCTGTGGTGTTGGGTCCTCGTTTGGAAGGGACGGTGCCCCGCGTTCCTCTCCACTCCTCCTCCCCCTCCTCCTCCTTCCGCCCGCATGCGTCGCCCCCCCCCGGTACAGCGCTTCGTGGCCCTAAGGAAACCCCATCGAAGGTCCCAGTGCTACCGTCCGCATGCGCCCCCCCCCCCCCACCCGGTACAGCATTTCGTGGCCCCGTAGGGAGCCCCTGCGAAGGTCCCGGTGCTGCCGCCCGCATGCGCCCCCCCCCCCCCCCCACAGCACAGCGTCTCGTGGCCCCATATGGAGCCCCACCGAAGGTCCAAGTGCTACTCCGTAGCAATTTTGGCTCAGGGCTCAATGCTTGGGGGGCTGTCAGCCTCCTGGCAACAACGGGATAGCTCTGTTCCTCGAGCTCGTTCTCAAGTTTCTCGTGAAGCCAGGTCCGCCCCTGGCCTGCAGGAGCTCCACCGAAGACCCCAGTGCCACCGTCCACAAGCGTTCCCCGCGCCCATTTCGACACACCCCCTCACACGTTTCGTGGCCCCATAGGGAGCTCCACCGAAGGCCTCAGTGGCACCGTCCACATGCGTCCCCGACACATTTCGGCACACCCCTCACACGTTTCGTGGCCCCATAGGGAGCTCCACCGAGGGCCCCAGTGGCACCGTCCACATGCGTCCCCGACACATTTCGGCACACCCCTCACACGTTTCGTGGCCCCGTAGGGAGCTCCGCCGAAGGCCCCAGCGCCACCGTCTACATGCGTCCCCCATACCCATTTCGGCACACCCCTCACACGTTTCGTGGCCCCATAGGAAGCTCCACCGAATGCCTAGTGCCACCGTCCACATGCGTCCCCCGCACCCATGTTGGCACACCCCTCACACGTTTCGTGGCCCCATAGGAAGCTCCACCGAATGCCCCAGTGCCACCGTCCACATGCGTCCCCCGCTCCCATTTTGGCACACCCCCCACACGTTTCGTGGCCCCATTAGGGAACTCCGCCGAAGGCCTCAGTGGCACCGTCCACATGTGTCTCCGACACATTTCGGCACACCCGTCATACGTTTCGTGGCCCCACTGGGAGCTCACCGAAGGCCCCAGTGCTACGGTCCACATGCGTCCCCCACACCCATTTCGGCACACCCCTCACATGTCTCGTGGCCCCACTGGGAGCTCCACCGAAGGCCCCAGTGCCACCGTCCACATGTGTTCCTCACACCTATTTCGGCACCCCCCCACACGTCTCGTGGCCCCACTGGGAGCTCCACCGAAGGCCCCAGTGACACCGTCCACATGCGTCCCCCGCACCCATTTCGGCACACCCCTCACACGTTTCGTAGCCCGAAAGGGACCGCCACCGAAGAAGATATTCTCAATATCGGTACGCACACCCGCATATGGTTGGGTCCTCCGCCAGGCTAGTTTTTCGACGACGGTCGCGGAGCTCGGCAGGGCCACCCGAGAGGCCGCAAATTGCAAACGCCCTCGTGACCCCTTTCCCTCTGTGATTACACCAGGCTGGCCAGACAGCGACGGCAAAGGTGCCCCGAGGGGGGGGCTTTGTGCCTCTCGGAGGCAAGCCCGCGCAGGTGCCCACCGCGAGCACCCCCGACAGGGTGGCCGAGCGCTTCCTGCGGCAGAAGTACGAGCGGGCAGCGCCAGGCCCGATTCATTCCGACCCCAGCGGAACGCCCCGTTCCTCCGCTTCCTCCTTCACCCGACCTCCTCTTCCTCCTCGTCGTCGTCGTCGTCGTTGTCCTCCTCCTCCTCCTCCCAAGCTCCTAGTCCTCCTGCTTCCACTTCTCCTCCTGCTCCTCCTGCTCCTCCTGCTCTTCTTGGTCTTCCTCCTCTCCTCCCACTCCCCAAATTCTCCTCCACTCTCCACCTCCTCCTCCTTCTCCTCCTTCTCCTCCTCCTCCTGCTCCTCCTCCTCCCCCTCCTCCTCCTCCTCCTCCTCCTCCTCCTCCTCCTCCTCCTCCTCTGTTCCTGCTCCTCCGTTCCTGCTCCTGCTCCCACGCCTGCTCCCGCTCCTGCTGCTTCCGCCCCTGCTGTTCCTGCTCCCGCTCCTCTCGCTCCTCCCGCTCCTCCCGTTCCGAGCTCCTCCTGGTCTCCTACTGCCCTTCCTCCCTCCCTCCCTCCTTCCCTACGGGCGCCCCCGCCCCCCCGTTCGGGGGCCTGGGTCTGGTCGAGTTCGTTCGGGTCTGGGGCTGCCTGGCGAGCAGCGGCTGTTCGCCGCTGGTGGCCCGGCGCCCTGGGAGCGCCCGGCGGCGGCGGAGGCAACGCAGGGCGCGGAGGCGGCGCGGGCAGACCAGGCCGACGGGGATCGTGTGTGTGTGTGTGTGTGTGTGTGTGTGTGTGTGTGTGTGTGTGTGTGTGTGTGTGTGTGTGTGTGTGCGTG
>CAUYUJ010003536.1:383051-429656 GCA_963575745.1 Prorocentrum cordatum | reverse complement strand
GCTGGTCAAGAGCACATCGTCGGCGAAGCGGAGGTTAGTGAGTGCGGAGGTGGTGGTGAATCTTAGCTGGACTCCTTTGCCCTTCTTTTGCCAGTCGGTGATTAGTGGTGCAAGAAATGCTGTAGCAAAGCGTTGAACAGTAAGGAATTGAGCGGATCGCCCTGCTTCATTCCCCCGATGAGACTGAAGGACCTGCTGCTGACGTCAGTCTTGACCGTGGCGGTCTGTCCCTCGTACAGCTGTTTGAGTAGTGAGATGAATCCTCGTTGGACGCTCTGTGCCCCCAGTGCTGCCCACATGCTATTGTGATCGACTGTGGCAAAAGCTGTTATGAAGTCTAGTGCCGCTATCCACAAGTTCTGGTTCCATTCGTGCGCGCGCTCACGGAGGATGTGAAAAGCGAACAAATGGTCGGTGGTCGAGTGTCCTGGCCTGAAGCCGGCCTGGTCTGCAGTTTGTTGGGAGTCGAGTGTTGGTTGGAATCTGTTGTAGAGAAGTCTGCTG
Source organism: Prorocentrum cordatum (assembly GCA_963575745.1). Taxonomy (NCBI): domain Eukaryota; class Dinophyceae; order Prorocentrales; family Prorocentraceae; genus Prorocentrum; species Prorocentrum cordatum. Next base: position 429,152 of record CAUYUJ010003536.1, on the reverse strand, counting down.
AAAAGCTTGGAAAGTCATGGTATCGTGCATATGGGCCGATAGTTTTGCGGAAGTGTTAGATCCCCACTCTTGGGAATGACCGTGACGACAGTGTTCTTCCAGCTGGATGGCGGCGGAGCGTCGGACTGGATGATCGTGTGATAGAGATGGAAAAGTGCGCCGTGCAATTCGTCTGCGCCTTCAAAATTTCTGCTCGTAGGCCTTTGGTGTCCGGAGCTTTACCAAGCCGGAGCCCTCTTACCGCATTCTCCAAGTCTCTGCTAGTGAAAGGTAGAAGGTCGTCGCCGCGTCGCTCTGGTTGCGTCGACTTGGCCGTGGTGCCGTATAAATGCACGTAAAACTCCGCAACTACATCTGCAATTTTTTGCTGGGCCGTGCTTTTTAAGCCTCCTTTGTCTGCCATGTGTGTAATTCGAGTCCGTTTTCTGCGTGTCTTGATGCGCGGGATGCTTTTGAGGTCTCTGAACTGTTCGAGCACGCTTCCTATATGGGCCCGTCGTGTCCGGCGCTTCTGCGCGCGGATCTCCTGCAGTATCAATTTGCTCAGTTGTTTAGGGGTGTGGTGGTCGTTGTTTAGGGTCTGCTGTTGCTCTGCGATGAGAAGGCGTAGATGCTCTGCTCCTCTGTCTGGTTGTCGGTCTGCTCGTGGTGCTTTAGCGCTGCTAGCGGCGGCGGCGTCGATGAGAACTTGCCGGATGTGCTCGTCCAGGAATTATGGGTCGGTTGGTAGCTCGTCTGGTTTCAGTCGTCGTCTTTGGTGGTCGTGGCAGACGTTCATATTCAAAATCTTGCCGGTGCATGTCTGCGCTGCCGTTTGTCGTCGTCGCGTCGCGGTCGTCTAGTTACCATTGCTTCTGGTATCTTCAACTCAGCGATGACAGCCTTGTGGTCGGATCCCAGGTCGGTTACGTTGTTGGCCTCGGCATTCGTGCAATGCTTGAAGAGCTTGCGGTTGAGCGAAATTTGATCGAGCTGTGTCTGCTTGTCGCTGCGGACGTATGTGATCTGCTTATGTATAGGTTTTCGGGAAAACTTGTTGGCAAGAACAAGCCCTTCCTGGGCAGCCCAGTGTCGCAACCATGTACCCCTCGAGTTTTCTCGTCGCCGTCTATTGATATACGGGATACCCCAACCTGTGCGTTGGAGCCGCCAGCGAGTATAGTATGACGTCGTGCTTTGGTGTTCTCTTTGTGAATCTCGTGGATCGCGTCGTACATGCGCTGAATGTGCGGGTCGCTGTACCCGGAGTGCGGAAAATACGCGGCCACTAATTGCAATTTCAACCGCCCCCTTTTCAACAACATTGTGGCGAGTTTTGGCGAGTGGGCTTCGAATCTCTGTATGTTCTTTCCCTAACGCTTTTGTCTAAGAACAGCAACTCCGTGGCACGCCTGGTCATTGCCGGGCCCAGCAAACGTATGCTTTTCCATGGTTGTTCATAGTTCCGTTGTAGTCGTCCTCCACGTTGTGTTGATAAGCACAAAATCCCAACGGCCATTGTCGAGCTCTGCGATGAGTTCGCAGACCCGGTCGTCTGTTGCGAATGACCGTTGTGCGTATGTGTTTTTGGTGCTCGTCAGTGTTTGGTGTCGTTAGTGATGGTGCTCGTGGTTGGTCGTGATCGGCGCTGGTCTGGATTGGTTGGTGTTGGCTTGTCGCTGCTAGTCGGCTGTCTTGTTGTTGGGTGAGTGAGGTCTGCGGTTGATTGGTTGTGTGTTGCTGGTGGTACTGGTTTGGAGTCGGTTGCGTCGTTGTTTGCTCGTCGCTGCTGGTCAATACTGGGTGGTGTGAACTTGCTAGAGTTAGTCGGTGCCACTGCTGGCGCTGGTGGTCGGCGCTGGTCGGTGGTGGTGGTGGTGGTGGTTTGGTTAAGTGCTGCTGGTCTTGTTGGTCGGTGGTCAGTGTTGTTGGTTGTGTTGGTTGGCTGTGGTCGAGCTTTGCTGGTTCTGGCTGCTCGTGGTAGTCGGTCGCTGCTGGTCGTTGGTGTTGCTGCTGGTTGCAGTGCTCGGTGCTATTCGGCAGTGGAGTGCGCTGTGCTGTGAAAATGCTCAGTGGCACGTCGCCGTCTGCATGTGCAAAGCCTTTTCTGCCACCGCCTGTGCTGCATTCCGGCGTTGTCGCCGAAAATGGTCGCGATGCTGGCCTTGACGATGTAGGTCCTGAGAGCGGACTTCCTTGAGAGGGGGGGTTAAACAGTGAATTACCGGATTCGTCCTGCAGGGCATTCTGAAAAGTCTCAGCGTTCCTGGGAAGATTCGTCTGGATTCCATCTGGAGAGAGGGGGACAGGAAATGGAAATATCGAGTGTCTATGTACATGAATTCTGGATGATGGGTGAAACTCACAATTGTGGGTCATATTAGCCCCATGTTCCCGGGAGGGAGGGGCATCTCTTCACTCAGACTCGGTCGCCGGGTCGGGGTCTACTTTTTTCTTCCATACGTCCCTGGATGCCTTCACGTCCTGTTCAACCTTCTTGGCTGTTCCCGTAGTGTGCCAGCCCCCGACGTCGTCGATCCGTGCCACCTTCCGGCCTTTAACCTCCACCAGGTTCTTCCGCCAGAGGATCTTGATGTCCTCATCCTTGACGTGGTCGTTGCGAGTCAGGTGGAGCTTTGTGTAGCCAAGTAGTTTGTCAGTAACCCGTTCTTCCATAGTGAGGTTTTTTCGAAAGAATATGTGTGAGCTTTACGTGCTCTTTCCCCTTGATCTGCTCTGCCTTCTTTTAGAAGTCGATTTTGTGAGATGCGTCCTCGAATGTGATGATCCCCATCTTCACAGGGTTTCCGCCAGGTTCCACCTTGGCGGTGTGGTTGTCGCCCAATATTTCGGTGAGTATCGCCTCGATCTTGGCGATGGCGAGGTCCGGCTTCATATTTTCCTTGAAGCCTAACGCGAGCACCTGCTTGTCCCTGATGTCAGAATTGCGCTCCTTGTGGTTTCTCCAGGCGGCGGTTTTGGCACGCTGCATGTGCTTGACATCCTGCTGCACTGTGGCGACAGTTTCGTTGGTCTTGTTGATCTTGCTTTCTAGGGTAGCGATTGTCAGCGACGTCTGCAAGGCAGCCTGCTTTTTCGGATACCGCTTCCGACTTGGCTTCTTGAGCGATGGCAAGGCTTGCATCGACCTTCGTGCTGAGGCCTCCCATCAGGCCCTTGAGCTCCGCAACACATTCCTCAACTCTGTCAGGTTTGGGAGTGACTTTCGGCTTCTTGTGATCATCGGGAGAGTTGCTCGATTGGGCAACATCTTTCGCTATGATGCTCAGCACAGGATTTGTAGAGATGTTGCACATATGTATTAAAGGAGATGGGAAACCCCAGTTCCAATCGAGATGATTTTCCTCTCTCGGGGATGAGCTTGAAGCCCTGATGACCAGACTAAAGCCGTTCGCGGACCCATTCTGCGGAGGCCACTCCGTCGACCCCCAGAAAGAGTCAGAGATTGCGACGATCGTGGAAGTTATCGCAGACGCCTGCGGCGAATCACCGCCGCCCCCTTCCTCTTGGAATCGCCCGCGTGGCCGAGCGTTGTGGCGAGAGCTCTGCCAAGCTATCGGACCATGTTTTCCCCAGCCGTTGTGGAAACCCTTGGGGGAACACTTGGGGAGGATGGTGCGGTGAAGATCAGGAGTGCGAGGAGGGGAGATGAAGAGGAGTAGAGGAGGAGGGGAGGATGAGGAGAGAGTTGCGAGGAGGAGTAGGATGAGGAGGAGGAGGCGGAGGCGGAGGCGGAGGAGGAGGAGGAGGAGGAGCAGGAGGAGGAGGAGGAGGAGGAGGAGGAGGAGGAGGAGGAGGAGGAGGAGGAGGAGGAGGAAGAGGAGGGGGCATCTTGGGAGCCTCTGGGGACACTCTTGGGGCCTCCTGCGAGCTTCCTGGGAGCCTCTTGGAGGCATCTTGGGGGCCTCCTTGTGCCTATTGGAGGCCTTTGGCGGCTTCTGGGGGTCCTCTTTGGCCGTCTTGGAGCATTCCTGGCCCTTCTGACGCCGTCGGAAGCCGTCTTGGGGCCCCTCTAAGCCGACTTGGGGCCCTCTTGGGGTGCTCCAGGGCCGTCTTGGAGGCCATCTTGGGCGTCTTGGAGGCCTCTTGGGCAGTCTTGGGGGCCTCTTGGGGGCCTCTTGGGCCGTTCTGGGGCCATGTTGGAGCCCTGTTGGGCGAACTTGAGGCGGTCTTGGGGAGATCTTTCGGGGCTCTCGGGCCGTCTCGGGCCACTGGAAGGCCGAATTGAAGCAAATGCCCAAATCCTTCAAGCACTGAAGGATATCACTGATTTTGGCCTCTTCGGGCCTTCTTGGAGGCCCTCTTGGAGGCTGCAGGAGGAGTGTAAGTAGTTGGCTGTGGATGAGGTGGTGATTTCTTCTGGGATCTCAGCGCTGCCAGCTACCCTCCCACTGGATCCGCACCCTGCCGCGCGCGTGAGATGCTGTATCACCACCAGCTCGTTCATTTCACGTCGCCCGATCCCGGCTCCCCTGCACCCTCCTTGTCCTCCTTTGTCTTTCAAATCTGGCCCTAGACCTCATACTACTCTTCGTCGTCGTTACTCCTCCTTCCCCTCCTCCTCCTTCTGCTCCCTCCCTCCCGCCCGTCCTTCCTACCTTCTTCCTGCTCCCCCTCCGGCCTCCCTGTGATCCTCCTCCTTCGTTCTGCGTCGACCTTTGCCTCCTCTGGCCCATGCTCATTCCTCCCTCCTCTCTCCTTGCCCATCTCGTCGCATGCGGCGGGAAGACGGCGTATTCAAACGCAGAAATAACAACGGAATGGCCAAGGCGCACGCCCGCTGCATGATCTGCCGCGTGGGGTTGGACAAGGCAGTAGGACATCTTGGCAAGGAAGTCGTCGTCATGGTCGTGTACATGCACAACAATGAAGTCGTGTCATGGTCGTGTACAGGGAGAAGTTGTTTATAAGGAAAAGGAATGGAGGAGGAGGAGGAGGAGGAGGAGGAGGAGGAGGAGGAGGAGGAGGAGGAGGAGGAGGAGGGGGAGGGGGGCGAGGAGGAGGACGAGGAGAAGGGGGATGAGGAGGAGGTGGAGTAAGATGAGGAGAAGGACGAGGAGGAGGATGACGAGGAGGAGGAGGAGGAGGAGGAGGAGGAGGAGGAGGAGGAGGAGCAACGAGGACCAGGAGGTCGAGGAAGAGGAGGGGGAGGAGGAAGAGGACGAGGAGGAGGAGGAGGAGGACGCACGCGAACGCCGCAGTTGCGGCGTTGCACGACAGGATAGGTGTTCGCGCAGCAGAGAATCGCCATCATCGTCACCATCATCACCTCAAATCCTCACCGTAACCACCTTAAACTTCATCGTTGTCAGAATTATCCCAGTGCTACCCCACCTAGGAGTTGGAGGATCTAGGGAAGCAACATCTATATGAAGCTAAGTTAAGCTAAGATTAAGCTAAACTGAGATGAAATAAGCTAAGCTAAGATGAGATAAGCAACGCTAAGCTAAGGGGACGTAGCTGGGGGAACCGCGGGGCGGATACTGGGGGAACCGCCCGGGGCGAGTTGCACTGCCCAGCCCTGTAAGCATACCGAGTAAGAACCCTTCTAGGCAGAGCCTAGGTCGGGAAAAACATTTCTGACATGGTTGTTCCAGGGGGTCCGGAACGGACCCCTGGATGGCCCAGGGGGTCCGGAGCGGACCCGTTCGAAAGAGGACGATGTGGACAGTTAGGAGGGCTTTTGGACTATGTGTTCGTTAACCTGGTGATAGGGCCGTGTGCATTCTATGGTATCTTGCTGGCACCTTGTTGTTGTTTGCGGTTTTTCAGGTCCCGTCCCACCCGTCCTTCTTTTGAGGGGTAATCAAGAAAACTGTTCTGCCTGGGGGCGGGCCCTTTGGTAACAGCCTGGGTTGCGTGTGCAGGTCGCCTCATCTGTCTCGTGGCGAATTCGCGATTGAAGCGCTTCGTGCGCGAAGCCCCATCTCGTGTCAAAGCGGTTGTGCTTGCCTTATTTGGCCCCCTGACGGGGTCTTCCGCTCGACCCTATCTTGTATCTGAGTCCATCCCGTAGCAGCATGACATGCACTTCCGTTCCGACTAGGATAATCTCATGGTCCGAAGCGGCCCGATATTTGGCTGCCGATCCGCTTCGGTCCCGATTCCGTGCCGATGCAACCCGATCCGACACACGTTCCGATCCGGCCCGATCTCTCGATTCTAAGCTGATTGATTCTGCCTGGAGTCACCGGCCGTTCTGTTCGGGGCTCCCAGAGGATGCCCAGCAGCGCCGTGTTGACGAATCTTTGCCAGGAGTCCTGCACAGGCGTTGCGACCTGTGACCTTCCTTGGTCATCCCACCCATTGCTTCCGCCCCCGTCTCCAACTTCGTCGTCGTCGTCGTTTTCGGCGTCGGCGTCGGCGGCGGTGGTGGCGTCGGCGTCGGCGTCGGCGTCGGCGTCGGCGGCGGCGGCGGTGGCGTCGGCGTCGGCGTCGGCGTCGGCGTCGGCGTCGGCCTCGGCGTCGGCCTCGGCGTCGGCGTCGGCGTCGTCGTCGTCGTCGGGGTCGTCGGTGTCGGGGTCGTCGTTGTCGTCGTCGTCGGCGTCGGTGTCGTCGTCGGCGTCGGCGTCATTGTCGGCGTCGGCGTCGACGTCGGCAACGTCGTCGTCATCGTCGTCGTCGTTTGCGTCTTCGGCATCGGCATCGTCGTCGTTGTCGTCGTCGCCGCCGCCGCCGTTGTCGCCGCCGCCGCCGTTGTCGTCGTCGTCGTCGTCGTCGCCGCCGTCGTCGTCGTCGTCGTCGTCGTCGTCGTTGTCGTCGTCGTCGTCGTCGTCGTCGTCGTCGTCGTCGTCGTCGTAGTCGTTGTTGACGTTGTCGTCGTCGTCATCGTCGTCGGCGTAGACGACGACGACGACGCCGTCGCAGCTCCGCGGCGGGCCGCCTGCCAGGGGGCCCGCCTGCTACAGGGAACGCACCGCCCACAGCCGCAGCCGCAGCCCTGCGCGGCGGGCGCGCGGCGGTCAAGGGCGCGAACTCGGGGGGCGATTGGAGCAGGGTCGTCGTCGTCTTCGTCGTCGGCGGCGGCGGCGGCGTCGGCGTCGGCGGCGGCGTCGGCGTCGGCGTCGGCATCGGCGTCGACGTCGGTGTCGGCGTCGGCGGCGGCGGAAGCGGCGACGGCGTCGTCGTCGTCGTCGTCGTCGTCGTTGTCGTCGTCCTTGTCGTTTTTCGTCGTCGTCGTCGGCACCGTCGTCGTCGTCGTCGACGGTGTGGCGATGGGCACAGGGAGGGAGTCGTCGATCCACGCTCGCCAATCCATCGCCGATGGGGCAGGGAATTTACCCCCCGTGAACCAGCCCCCCCCCTTGAGTTCCCCTTGAGGCGGGCGGCGTGCCTGCAGCCGCAGCGCCCCGCGCAGCGCGTCGGAGGCTCCGCCTGCTGGCCTCCTGTGGGGCGAGGGGTCGGGTCGGGCGAACCTGCGCTGCAACCTTTTTCACGCCGGGCATTTTCGCCCGGTCTCGGGTTTGGGGACCACAGGTTGATATCCAGCTCGGGACATGATGCAGAAAGATCGGGTCTAAGGCTCCAGTCGTGATTTTTTGCGATGGTGCATTTTTTTCGCAACCACGGAATTCAGGAGGAGGAGGAGGCGGAAAAGGAGGACCACTGTAAACCCAAGAGGCATCAACGATGTTGGAATTAACCCCCCCTCATGCTCCCTCTTCATAGGCCCCTACAACGGTTCATTTCCATTGAGGGAATTGCTTCGTTGGAAGACAACCGTTTGAAGACTTTGAAACATGCCAAAACATTGTTCACAGGATTTCCACGCCACGGATCAACCTGACTGTTGCGTCCTGACGATCTGGATTCGTGCCGAAACGCCATTTTTGGGACGTCAGCGCCACAAATCAACATAATTGTTGCACCCGCATAATCCTGAATCCTTCCAACACACCGTTCTTGGTACGTTGATCATGGGAATTTGTGAAACTCTTGCAATGTTTGAAACGAATGCGCGCGGCGCTATGGCGAGAGCCACACTTTGAAAACCACCCGCCCCAATCCGTGAATCTCTTGCAAATGTGTAAAACGAATGTGCGCGGCGCTAAAGCGAGAGCCACATTTTGAAAAGCACCCGCCCTCAATCCGCGAAGCCCTTGCACATTTTTGCAAAGACTGTGCGCGGCGCTGAGGCGAGAGCCACATTTTGAAAACCACCCGCCCCAATCCGTGAAATTCTTGCAAATAAAGCGAATGTGCGCGGCGCAAAGGCGAGAGCCACATTTTGAAAACCACCCGCCCTCAATATGTGCCTGTTGCCATTTTTGAAGTTTCAGAGCCATAAGCAGTTGATTCAGTCATCCCCCCGTGCATTTTCTGACGCGCAGCTATGCGACCGAAGCTGTGTGTTGGGTCGAGAAAGAGGTAGCGCCCCGCCCGCCGCGCGCGTGCGCCCTCCTGAGCGCCCTTCCCCGGCCGGCCGGGCCTTCTTTTATCTATCTTGTCAACCAAAGCTTAACGGACATTTATACGACACTCATATTGCCATGGCGATCAGGAGTACACCACCCATGCATAAGTTGAACCTGAGCAAGAGGCCAGTACAGGGAGAATATGAATAATAACAATCACGATGTGAGCATGATCACACTTTGCGTGTCAGGTTGGCTAAGAAAGATCCCGCATCGACAGAACATTGGCAACATATTTAAACGGTGAGGAAATCTCAGGCGAAACGCCCGGCCCTCCCTGAAAACTGGCCTCAGGGTACGACGTGGATTAATTGTTTATAAGGAACGTGAGTGGGGAGGAGTGGGAGGAAGAGGAGGAGGGGGAGGAGGAGAATCATGAGGTTTATGGAATGGATCATGGAGCAAGCTCCCTCGCGTGCCGCGAGAGGGAGGCTAGGCCTGGGGTGCCATGCCACCAAAGACCATCACGCCCCCCCCCTCTGCACGACTTGGGCCCAGAGGGCCAAACCGACCAGAAGGGAGGGAATGGCGCTTCCAGGCCAGCCTCCCTCGAAGGCTTTTCCGAGGCCGATCAAAATTCAGAACTCCCAGAAGTGGAGCGCCAACAACCCCCAGATGACCTTGCATGATGTCCCTCGGTGCGAATACTTTGGTCGGCGCCGATGCCGTTGCCTTCCCGAGGTCTACGAACAGCACGCCGCAGCTCGGCACCGATGCGATCGCCTTCCAAAGGCCCGCGACGACGTAATCGTCCAGCACCCAGCTGGTCGGCACCGCTGCAACCGCCTCCGATGAAGAACGCGATGTCTGACTTTCACTAGCACTACCAGCGCCATCTCCTGCAGCTTCACGAGGACAACGTTGCCGAAAACCTCCGCTTCCAGTCCTTGGTCGCCACTGTTTACAGGACCCGTGCCATCCTGGCCCCGCCCCCCTTCAGCCAAAATGGCTTGGGCCAGAATTGCTACGGCAAGAGGAGGGGGAGGAGGAGGAGGAGGAGGAGGAGGAGGAGGAGGAGGAGGAGGAGGAGGAGGAGGAGGAGGAGGAGGAGGAGGAGGAGAGGAGGAGGAGGAGGAGGAGGAGGAGGAGGAGGAGGAGGAGGAGGAGTTCTGGAGTTCTGGATGTAGCGACCAGGTCGGTTACTCAAGACAGGCCTCTTATCGGTGAGCATGCGAGACACACACACACACGCGCGCACACGCACACACACACGCGAGGCGAGACATCAAAAGGCAACAAATGCACCGACATGCCTGGAAATAGAAACTGACAACTCCTGATTGTGAAAGAATACATCACATCTGCTTGCAATCATGCTTCTGTTCGCTGGCACCGTCGGGACGCTGTGGACACAAGGAAACTGGAAGACAACGGAACACCAGAAGCATAACTGAACACAACCTTCCATGTTAGGGCCAAGCCTGGGGGGCGCGTTAGCTCACGTAGAGCAACCCCCGCAGGCCCCCGAGGCAACCCAAAAATACAGATGTTCGATTGAACTGGATTGTGCCGAGATTGAAACTGAGTGACGGTGCCTCACCAGACCCAGTAGATAGCGAGAGAGCCGACATGAGGGAACTGAAAGACAACGGCACCCCAGAGGCAACCCTGAGCACAACCTTTCATGTTAGGGCCAAGCCTGGGGGGCGCGTTAGCTCACGTAGAGCAACCCCCACAGGCCCCCGATGCAATCCCAAGAACAATATACAATTGAACTTGATTGTGCCGAGATTGAAACTGTGTGACGGCGCATCACCAGACCCAGCAGAAAGCGTGAAAGCCGACATGTGGGAACTGAAAGATAACGGCACACCAGAAGCATAATTGAGCACAACCTTCCATGTTAGGGCCAAGCCTGGGGGGCGCGTTAGCTCACGTAGAGCAACCCCCGCAGGCCCCCGATGCAACCCAAGAATACAGATGTTCGATTGAACTGGATTGTGCCGAGATTGAAACTGTGTGACGGTGCATCACCAGACCCAGCAGATAGCGTGAAAGCCGACATTAGGGAACTGAAAGATAACGGCACACCAGAAGCAAAACTGAGCACAACCTTCCATGTTAGGGCCAAGCCTGGGGGGCGCGTTAGCTCACGTAGAGCAACCCCCGCAGGCCCCCGATGCAACCCAAGAATACAGATGTTCGATTGAACTTGATTGTGCCGAGATTGAAACTGAGTGACGGTGCCCCACCAGACCGAGTAGATGGCGAGAGAGCCGACATGAGGGAACTGAAAGACAACGGCGCCCCAGAGGCAACCCTGAGCACAACCTTTCGTGTTAGGGCCATGCCTGGGGGGCGCGTTTGCTCACGCAGAGCAACCCCCACAGGCCCCCGATGCAATCCCAAGAACAATATACAATTGAACTGGATTGTGCCGAGATTGAAACTGTGTGACGGTGCATCACCAGACCCAGCAGATAGCGCGAAAGCCGACATGTGGGAACTGAAAGATGACGGCACACCAGAAGCATAACTGAGCACAACCTTCCATGTTAGGGCAAGCCTGGGGGGCGCGTTAGCTCACGTAGAGCAACCCCCGCAGGCCCCCAAAGGGAAAATTCAGCTCTGTTTGCAATTGCTCGCAGTGGGCGACTCGTCGGGCAGAACTGGCGGTGGTCCTGTCGCTGTCGCCATCTCAGCCGCTGCCCTCGCGAAGCCCTGGAACAAGGCCCCCACGTCGAGCGGTTCCGAGGATGGCACCGTCGAGGCCGGGTGGGCCGGAGACGACAGAGGCCGGGTGACACGCCGAAAGGCACCGATGTCGCGCACGAGCCTCGCCCTCTCGGGACTGGCGTACCAGTCCTCGGTCTTGGCACCCGAGCTGCAGCCAGCCGCAAAGACATCCGCCTCCTCTGCGGCGAAACGCGGGGAAGTCGCCTCGGGCGCCTGACGATCCAGGCGTGCGCGCCGACGCAGGAAGGGTCGCTGTCGCCCCCGCGCGGCGCGCTCCGAACGGGCTTGCGCCCAGGCCTGCACCTCCTCGTCCCGTTCGCAGCAGAAGGCCCTCGCCTCCTCCAGCTCGCGGTCGGCCTCGGCGGCGGCCGCGGCCACCCCCTCAGAGCCGTCCGCGGAGGGTGGGGGTGGGAACCCTCCCGCGGGAAGCTGCCAGCACTGGCCCTCGACGAAATCGGACGCCTGCTTGACGTGCGGCACCACGGTCAGCTGCCCTCTGCGTGGAGTGTTGGTGCCACGTGGCACCCCTGCCAGAGGCCCGTTGTACGAGGAGAAGATGACCGTTCCACAAGTGCATCTCAAACCAATCTCCTGCAACGGTCCACTCGCCAAGGGGATTGGAAACCAACAGCCAGCGCCTGGTCGAAAGACCTCAGCTTCTGATCTCATACTGGCGACCTCGCCCACAGAGGGAGCGTGTCGCTGTGTTTTGACACCTTGCAGCTGCTTCTTGAGGTCAGCAATTTCTTGACGTAATTTCTGAATGAGACGATCGGCCGATGCACGTGCGCCTGCTCGGCCTCTCAAACCAGTTTTAGCGCGCCACCAATCTGGGCCGCTTCCCGTAGCCTAGCCTCGTCGTGCGAGTTCGCCCCATTCTTCGCCAACCATCCGTGAATAAACAGTTCAGGTTTCAGCAAGCACGCGACGCCAACGCGATGGAACGGGAGGACATGAGCGCGTTTGAGCCAAAACGGATCCCCGCGCCCAGGGCCCCCCTTGCTGTGCTTGGGAGGAGGAGGAGGAGGAGGAGGAGGAGGAGGAGGAGGAGGAGGAGGAAGGTGGAAGGAGGAAGGAGGAAGGAGGAAGGAGGAAGGAGGAGGAGGAGGAGGAGGAGGAAGAGGAGGAGGAGGAGGAGGAGGAGGGGTTGCGGAACCTGCCACGTGAGGCTGGTTGCGACCCCGCCGTCGGGCACCGTTTCTCGAGGCATGCTGACGCCTTCCCGGAGCCATGAGGTGGAGCCATGAGGTGGCTGATTCGCGGGCCCCCTTTTACTATTACCCTCCCGCTTCGGTCCGTCCCGAGAGTGGGGCAGGGCTGGCCCCGGGGAGGGGTTCAAGAACTTCAGGCTTCGCGTATGGGGTCGGAGCAGATGGGGTCGGAGGACGCGCCGCATCGGCGATGTATCGGCAATGCGGCCAGATGAGGCGCCCGATTCTCTTCACGCCGACGGCGCCGATGCATCGCCGACGTCGCCGGTACATCGCCAACAGTGAGGGAGGGCTGGCCCCGGGGTGTGCGGTGTACTCACGGACCCTGCTCGCCAATGGCTCGCCGATCGAGGCCTGGGCGCTCGAGTGGCCCACCGTGCCCAGGAGCGTCGCGGCCTCGCGCCGTCGCCGAGCTGTCCGCGGCGTGTCGCCGATGCCAAGGCGGTGCCTCCCCCCGAGGCGGTGTCCCCCCGATGCCACCCCCCCCATCGGGCCAGGGGGGGCAGGGAGAGGGCAGGGGTGTGCTGGATGGGAGGCGCGGTGTGGGGGGAGAGAGAAGGGGGTGGGAGACGCAGTGCGGGGTCGTGGAGCTGCGGCGAGGGCGGGAGAAGACGCGGCAAGAGACGGGGTGCGCGTAGAAGCGTGGGATTGTTCGGGGGAAGTGCTTCGTCGCCTTGCGCCCGCCGCGGGCGCGTCGACCGACGCGGTGCCCAATCGAGAGACTGCCAGTTCCAAGTCGCCGCCCCAGGCGACGTCCGAGGCCGCGGCGTTGCTCGTCGAAGCCGGGCCTGCGGGCGCCGCCATTTCGGCTGCCGAGGCGACCGCTCGCGCGTGCCGCGTCCGTCCTCGAGCCGCGGCGCGAAGCGGGCAGGTTTGGCGACGGCGTGTTGCTTGCCTTCAGACAGGGCGCCGGCGCTGGCGCAGAGCTGGCTGCGGTGGCGTACTGACGAAACCAACAGTTGGGTGTCCGCAAGGGGTCCAAGGACGAGCGTGGCGTTTCCGGAGACACATTTTGTATCAGAAGAACATTCGGCGCGCAGGTTGAAGCCACATCTCGGCTTCCCTAGAACCAGATTAATCAGCCTTGCCAGCACTTTGTGCTGTACAGTTCTTCCATGAGAAAGCCCTGTGCGCTGGCTGGAGCTGCCTATCCAAAATTAGCGTGGCGCGCAGGTAGAAACGACTTTTCGACCTTTGTTGGAGTTGTATTCTATGGGAGGCAAACACCATGTAGATAGCGGCCGAGAGCGGGATCACACTTTGTTTTTGCTTCGTTTTCGGAACCCTGGACGGAGGTACGTGAAGGCATGGAGTGAAGGCATGGAATGGGGGTGAGGAACTGAGCAAGTAGACGCGAGGAGACGAGGGGGAGGGGGGAGGAAAGGGATGAAGAGAGGGAGAGGCGTGGTGAGAAGAATCCTGAGAATCGCACGCCTCGCAGCGTGAGAGACATAAAGAGCACAAGTGTGAGTTCTGATGCTCCAGAGGCGACGAGGCAAGACGTGAGGGCGGTGGTCATTATTTCTCAGCCTGGGCGAGGTGAGCGAGGGCCTGTCGAGTCTAAACCGCGCGGAATCCCACGCTGTGAGGTGGTGAATGTCTGATTACAGGCGTGCACGCGTGCATATGGTCAGACGCGAATGTGCCCGTACACGCCAGCGTGCACATGGGCATGCGGACATACCCGCTGATTGGATCCATCTGTGATGGTCTCTCGGCCCGAAGCCAGGCAAAGACGCCCAGTGTTAAGTCGGGCGTGGACAGCGCAAACCCGGCTCAGCCGTTTTAGAACAAATTGTGCTGCATCTTTCTCGGGGGGCTTCCCAAACCCAGCTCAGCCAATACGAAAGGTCACCTCCAGGGCCGCGACTGGCTTCCAAACCTGGCTCAGCCAAAATCCAGCTCTGCAAGATCCTGCACGATCTGGCGCTCCTGCTGAACTCCCGTTAGCGCTGAGCCCCGTCACGCGAGCTCCGATGAAAAATTGCAACGCCGCGGTGATCTCAGGGCTTGTGTACGACTAACCCAGACATCTGGCGCTCCAATTTTTTCGATTCGTGGACCCCCCAGAGGTCTGGACCACTTCGCTGGGGCGAGTTGCGGGCACCTCGAGGCCGAAAACTGCCCCAAACAGCCGTTCCCATTTTACCAGAGCCTCGGATCTCTGGCAGCGCGGGGCCCCCAGAAGGCTCGACCCATTCCTGGCGACCGGCCTTTCACCCTGAGTGGTTCTTTGACGGTCTCGGGGCCCGGCGAGAGCCGCCAGAGGCCGAAACTAGCGAAAAGACTGCGTCGTGATGATTTCAATACAGTCAACCCGCACAGTAAGGATGCGCAACCTTCCCAAGGGCACCGTCTTTGGCCGCTCTCGCTGGCCGCGCCCCGCTCGCAGAGAGTCGACATCGCCTTCCAAGGCCCCTGCATCCTTATCGTGCGCTCTTACTACGGTAGGTTCGCGCCGTGTCGACCGGCGGCGACCCCGCGGCCAGCGTTCAACGTTGAACGCCGCGGGCGACCCAGAATCGGTTGATGTTGAACGATCCAACGTTTCAGAGACGGCCGATCGTTCAAGGTTGAACGATCCCCGCGGTGTCAGGAACCATTGCCTGGGTCGACACGACGCAAACCTGCGGCATACTGGTTGACTGTGGCGAAAAGCCTGCGTCTTGACTTTTTCAAGGCGTTGGACCTCTCCGCTGGCCAGCCCAGCCCCGGGGCGCCGGAGTGGCGCCGCCAGCCCCCGGGGCGCCGCGGCCTCGGGAGCGTGCCGCCGCCGAGGCCCGCCGCGAGCGAAGCCGCCGCGGCCGCCGCCGGAGCCGCAGCCGCAGCCGCGGCCGTGGCCAGCCTGACGGCGGCTCCAGAAGCAGCCCGAAGGCGGGCGGGCCGCGGCATGCTCGCCTCGTGACAAGAGGCATGGCGGGAGCCTCTTTTTGCCGTTTTCGGCCTCGGGGCCCTCGACTGGCCCCCCGGAGCGTCAAAAGACGACCCAGGAGGGAAAACCGGTCCCGGGGAAATGGTCGGGACTTCCGGGGGCCCCGCACTGCAAGCATCACGACATCGCATGTCAGGGGGTGGCTGGGGAGGCCCGGCTGTCCGCACATTGCTTGTCGCCCGCCGCGTCTCCGCCCAGTCTCGGGCCCCGATGCCATCATGTGTCGGTTTGGCTTGGAGAACGCCGCAGACAGATGGGGTCTGGGTCTCCAGTCGTGGCTTCTGGCGGCGCTGTACTCTTGGTCGGAACGTCGGATCTCAGGGCCCGTTTGCGGCGCCAGGCCCCCTTGTCGCGGCGGTGGCAGGCCG
This sequence comes from Prorocentrum cordatum, assembly GCA_963575745.1. NCBI lineage: Eukaryota > Dinophyceae > Prorocentrales > Prorocentraceae > Prorocentrum > Prorocentrum cordatum. The sequence goes on along the minus strand of CAUYUJ010003536.1, from coordinate 413,551 downwards.
CTCGAGAGGCGCCTGCCGATGTTTCGCTCGCAGTGCCCGGCGGGTCGGGCCTTGCCAGTGCCCCCTTGTCCTCACGCGGCGACGAGCGACACATCACATCTCGGACTCGGAGCCGAACCCACCGGCTTTCGCTACGAGTAGTCCCCCCCCAATGGAAGTGAGCCACCCGCGGAGCATTATGAGAGGGAATTTTCCAGAACTTCTGTCCCGTCGTGACGTTTCCGGCCATCTCAGAAGGCATGCTTCCTTGATCTGCAGTTTTTTGCACTGATTTATATATGTGCTGCTTGGTTGCTTCAGTGCCCCTGCATGGTTGCTTCAGTATCCAGGCCAGAACCAGGCGAGGATGCGAAGCGAGGAAAGCTCAGACGTTGACACCAACACCAATGTCGGCGGTCGCCTCCACCCAGGGAGGATGATCCCGATCTCGGTGGTGGTGGTGGTGGTGGTGGTGGTGGTGGTGGTAGTGCGGCTTCTCAGGCGGCCGAAGCATCACCACCGGTTACCACAATCTAGGACTATCTCTTCCCGGGGGAAACCCCCGCCATCTTGGTTGGCGTCGGCGCCGAGCTCCAGGCCTTCAGGGGCCAGTCAGAGGGAAAAACACACAGACACAATTCATCGTCGATTCTCCAGAAAATATGGGAAAATATGGGAAGTGGGGGGGAAGACAAAAGCCGAGAAAATATGGGAACATATAGGGAACATCCTGTTATTTGTGTCTATTTATTTGCCTGTCCCAGAGCCCCTTTAGCCAGGTGTGAACGGGCGCTCCATTGTGGGAGAAGCCGAGGTCGAGCTCTCGCTTCGTAGGGCCAGGTCGGGCCCGAGGGCCCGTCGACGGGCCCGTTACGCCGAGAGCTCTGCGAGCGCCAGAGATCCTGGAAGCGAGCTGAAGCCGATTGCAGGCCATGCGGAGGGCCAGAAGAAGGATCGGGAGGAGGTAGGAGGGAACAGGAGAGAGGAGCAGGAGCAGGAGGAGCAGGAGCGAGGGGGAGGGAATATTTGGAGGAGGAGGAGGACGAGGAGGAGGAGGAGGATGGAGGAGGAGAATGGAGCAGCAGGGAAGGAGGTGGGAGGAACAGGGGAGGAGGGAGGCGGGACCGAGTTGCCACCCCTTGCAGGAGTTGGCGAGGGCCTCGCCGCGCGGCGAGCGCCGGGCGGCGCGGGATGCCCCACGGCGCCGCAGCCGCTCGCGGGCCTCCGCGAGCGCCGGCGAGCTCGCAATTTCGGGCCGCAGAGTCCGCAGCGCCTCGTGCTCCAGGCGAGGTGGGCTCGGAGTTCCTCGTCCTCTTCCGTGTCGCGTGCCGTCATGATCATCATCACCGTCGCCGCCATTGTCCATCGTTGTCGTCATCATCATTGTGATGATTGTATTGTCATCATCACCACCATCGCCACCATCGCCAATGTCACAATCGTCATCATCATACCATCACCATCACCATCACCATCCCCATCCCCATCCCATCACCATCACCATCACCATCACCATCACCATCACCATCACCATCATCATCACCATCACCATCACCATCACCATCACCATCACCATCACCATCACCATCACCATCACCATCACCATCGCCATCGCCATCACCATCACCATCACCATCACCATCACCATCACCATCACCATCACCATCACCATCACCATCACCACTACCATTACCATCACGATTGCCAGCATGATGCTCATCACCATCATTCTCATCGATCTCAGTGTCGTCACCACCATCATCATCATCATCATCATCATCATCATCATCATCATCATCATCATCATCATCATCATCATCATCATCATCATCATCATCATCATCATCGTCATCGTCATCGTCATCGTCGTCGTCGTCGTCGTCATCATCTTTTTTCCTCATTTCGATCGAAGAAGCCTCTGGCGAATGAACGCCGTTCCCTGCCTTTTAGAATGTGCATATGTGGCCAACCGTTTGGGCAAAGCTTGTCCACGCTATTGGACCATACGTTCCCCCAGCCGTTCTGGCAGCCTTTCGGGGAACGCGTGGGGGAGGAAGATGGGGATGAGGAGGGGGAGGAAAAAGGAGAATGAAGAGAAGAATGAGGAGACCTCTTCGATGCTTTTGGGGTCATTCTTGGAGCCTCCTGGGAGCTTCCTAGAAGTATCTTGGAGGCCTCTTGGGAGCCTCCTTGGGCCTATTGGGGGCCTTTGGGGGCTTCTAATCCCTGCAGCCCTTCCGATACCGCACCTCATTGCGATCCTCTCAAGAGTGACTGGGTCGCGATTTTGTGATGGGCATCTCTTGTGCCGCAGCTTTCCAGTTTTCGATGGAAGATTCGAGTGTGACGTTGAAAATCGACGAGCCAAAGAGTCAGAGAACGGATCTGCCGCACCCATGGCCGGAAGTGCCAGTTTGTCAGGATTGCAATATGTGGGCAGTTGCTTGTACACGCCCCGGGACCTTCAGCTTGTTGGACAACTTCGGCAGAAAGAGAGAGTGCGCAGGAACCGCCGCCACAGGGTGCGCAGATGGGCGCCGACATCGAGGTGGACAACAACGACGGCGCGAGGGGTGGGCAGACGGCAGCGGTGGAGTTTGCAGAGCTTGCTCGGCTCCCCCTGCGTCTTGCGGGGCCCAGGGGGAAGAGCTGCCAGTGGAGTTTGCAGAGCCGCCTCGGCTCCTGTCAGCGCCTGCGCCCGCTCGGGCCCAGGAGCAGCCCGCACCTACTACAAGCGCATCCAATCGTTTGACACAGCTGTTCCACAATATAGAAGAATAGCTGCGCAAATGGAGTTCGACTGGCCCTACTTCGCATTCGTTCGTACGCTGGCGAGCAAAGTTGGACGACGAAAGTCCGAGGGAAGTTGGAGGGTCCGAGGTTCGGAAGCGGCCGCTGGGTGCCGATGGAATACTTCGAAAACCCATGCCCGAACTAAAGTATGTGGAGTTGTTGTCCCAGGAGATCGAGGCGCAACTGAACGAAAGGAACCCGGTCGGCCCGGCTTTCTACTCGTTTGTTCGCCGGATGATAAATTTGGATGTTCTTCGAAAACTCATGGACTCCCGGGGTTAGACGAACGAGAAGGAGGTCTGGACAGATGGAGGCCAACCCAATTATTCGGACCGATTCGTTTATTCGCCGGAGAGGAAAGGGGGTCTGGGAAAATGGAGGCCCCGAGTATATAGGCCGTCGACTGGTGCCGATGACGAACGCGGAAAAACCCATGCCCTCAACGAGGGCCCTGAGATCGCGGCGCTTCTGGGATCTTTAGCTTTACAGCGACCCACGAAGGAATCACTACGGGCGTCCTGCAAACAATGTGCACGAAAGGGGGGGGGGGTCCATTGGAGAATTTGGATTATGCAGGTGCGGAGGAGGTGGGGGAGGAGTATAGGAAAGCGAGGCAAAAGGGGCCGGCAAAGTTTCCCAACGGGGGCTCCCTCTGACCTCTTAGCGGTGACACGCAGCTGTTGAAGGGTTTGTCATCGAAGCGCGGGCGCGGAAGCACAACGGTCGAGCTTTGGACGGCATCTATGACATTGTGTGGAACAATAAAGACATTTTTTGTGCGAGTGAATTACGGCGCCACTTGGCAAACAGCGGTGCAGTCCGTGTTTTTTTTTTTTTTTTTTTTTTTTTTTTTTTTGTTTCCCCCCCCCCCCCCCCGGATTGGGAAAGCGTTGGAGTTTTTGCCCATTTGGAAGAGAAGTGCGCATCTTGCTACGTGAAGATTCAAGTGCAGGCCATTTCGCACACCTACGTTGGAGACAAATGCGCACGCGCAACCATTTTTTCTTTGGGCGGATACGTTGTGCGAATCTTTAGCATGCGCCGCATGTTTTCGCATATTTTCTGAGTTCTTGAGCATGCCTTTGCAGAAGACGACAAGGCGAAGTGACAGGTGAACCAGCGCGAGATGCAGTTGACGAAAAGCAGGGGTCGTACTTGTCTGAGCGCGTTTGGCGCGGGGGAAAAGCATTTGTCTTGGCTCAGGGAGCGCCAATCGCATTAGCGAGGGCATCTCCCTCTCTTCTCTTCCTCGGTCCTCTTATCCGTAGGATACAGAGGAATATGGCTCGCGTGCTAAAGAGGGCTCCGGGAACCCTCCTTCTTGCGCAGGCCCGCTCGCACGCGCCACCAGCGACGCAATGCCAGCGGTACCGCGCCCCTGGGTGTCATCGGAGAGCTACTGACTGGTAGTGCAGGGCTCCCTGCGTACGGGCCGCGCGCTCGTCCGTGGTCGAAGAGGTGTGGTGGTGGGGGCTTGGGGTTAGGAGTGCGGCGTGCGCGCCTCTGCGCAGTCCTTGGCAGTTCCTTCGATAAGGTGTCGAAGGGCTGTCGAGTCCTTGCTGCATAACACTCACGCAAGGGAATTATGCGTACGCTCTACATTGCGCCTGGGCGGGCGCATTGACGTTGAGCGGATGTCCTGTGCTGTCCTGTCCTCCTCTTCCTCCTTGCCCACGGTGCTGCCCGTCTCAAGCAGCTGCGGAGGCGAGGCGGCTCCCTCGTCTCGCCGCCCGGGCAGGACCCGAAAACCCCCTTGCCGTGTGCACTCCTCGGCGTCTCCCCCGCGAGGCGGCGTCAGCCGGGAGTGGGCCCCAAGACGGACCGAGGCTGGCCCGCGGGCGGCCCGGCGATCCTGGCAGCGGGCGTGCTGGGGGCGGATCTTTAACGAGCGGGCCGGGGCCCTCCGCCTGAATCCCCAAAGATGCGCTCTAGCATGCAGTGGGGCCGCTGTTCAAGAGGAGGAGGAGGAGGAGGACGAGGAGGAGGGGGAGGAGGCGGAAGAAAAGGAGGAGGAAGAGGAGAAAGAGGAGGAAAAGCAGGAGGAGCAGGAGAAACCGGAGGAACAGGAGGAGGAAATGGAAGAGGAGGAGGAGGAACAGGAGGAGCAGGAGGAACAGTAGGGACAGGAGGAGCAGGAGGAGGAGGATCAGTGTAAACCCACGTGTCATCAAAGATGTTGGAGTAAACCCTCCCTCTGAGCTCCCTCTTCATGGACCCGTGCAACGGTTCATTTCCAATGATGGAACTGCCTCGTTGGAGGTCACCCGTTTGAAGACCCTGAAGCATACCAAAACATTGCTCTCGGGAGTCCAACGCCACGGATCAACCTCATTGTGCGTCTCGACCATGGTAAATCGTGCCAGAACGCCATTCCTAGGACTTCAGCACAGAATCGACGTAACTGTTGCGCACGCGTAATCCCGAATTCTTCAAGCACCTTTCTGGTAAGTTGATGATGGAAACCCGCGAACCTTTTGAACATGGTGTAAACGAATATGCGCGCCGTTCAGGCGAGAGCCACGTTTTGAAAACCACCCGCCATCAATCCGTGAAGCTCTTGCACATTTCGAGAGCGAATGTGTGCCGCGCTGAAGCGAGGATCATAAAACAAACCACCCGCCCTCAATTCGTGAAACTTTTATGCAGTTCGAAAAACGAATGTGCGCCGGGTTAAAGCGAGAGTCCCATTTTGAAAGCCACCTGTTTTCAATCCGTGAAGCTCTTGCAAGTTTCGACAACGAATGTGCGCCGCGCTAAAGCGAGAGCCACATTTTGAAAACCACCCGCCCTCAATCCGTGAAGCTCTTGCAAGTTGCGTCAACGAATGTGCGCCGCGCTAAGGCGAGAACCACATTTTGAAAACCATCCGCCCTCAATTCGTGAAACTCTGGTTAATTTTTAAGCTTCGTAATCATGAGTGGTGAGTAGGTCTCAGGCGAAACGCCCAGCGCGCCCTAAAAACTGTGATCTCGAGGTGCGACAGGGAAAAGTTATGTATAAGGAAAAGGAATGCAGGAGAAGGAGGAGTAAGAAGAGGAGGTGTAAGAGGAGGAGGAGGAGGAGGAGGAGGAGGAGGAGGAGGAGGAGGAGGAGGAGGAGGAGGAGGAGGAGGAGGAGGAAGAGGAGGAGGAGGAGGAGGATGTGGAGGAGGATGATGAGGAGGGGGAGGAGGAGGCCCCCCTGCTTGCCAGCCCACCCTCCTGCCCTCCTCCGTGTGGGGCATGTGCCAGCTCTGGGTCTGGGTGCCAGGGCGGTCTAGGGTGTGGTACGTTGCTTCCGTGGCGAAAGAAAACATGGTGCAAAGGAGACCGCTCGTCCAAATTATTTTCGTCATAGGGCCCTTGATTTCTTCGCTCCGCGCGCGTCGCGGTGATTTTCCGCGGCCGTTGAAGAAGGAACCGCCGCGTTCAGGGGTCCCTCCCACTTGCTCCTTGCGCTCGCGGGTTTTCACGGTAGGGCATCTTGCGAGGGCTTCTTGCGGCCGCGGCCGCATTCGGAGTGCTTTCTCCCTGGTCATGAAGACTGTGCTTTCGGAGGTCTCCGTTGGCTTTGCTGATGTGGCTGCTTTCGCATTTGGTGTCGATGCTGGGGTCTACACGTGCGCACGCATCCCAGACCCGACCGCCTCGCACGCCGGGCCAGACGGAGATGGGACGGACGAAGGGCTGGACGCCAGGAGGAGGAGGAGGAGGACGAGGAGGAGGAGGAGGAGGAGGAGGAGGAGGAGGAGGAGCAGGAGCAGAAGGAGGATGGTGCCCGTTCCGAAGATGGGACGGACGCCAGGGCCGCCTCAGAGATCCGAGGCCCCGACAAAAACTGGAGCGGTCGGTTTTCGGTTACTTTGGGCTTCCTGGGGCCCCCAACGGGCCCCAGAACCGTCGAGCAACGACTCAGGACGGAACTCCGGCCCCGGGGAAGTTGTCCAGACCTCTGTGGAACCATGCATCGAAAAGCTTGGAGCGTCGGATGTCTGGGGCGGACGAGGAACAAGGAGACATGTCGGGTTTGGCCAAATGCGTCCCTGGCCCAAGTGTCCCCAGGATCCCCGAGGAGGCCCAGATGTCCCTCGGAACACCACTCACGAGACCCACAGGTCCCCAGGGGCTCCAACATGGTGCGAAAAGTTGGGGGACACCTCGGGGCCAGGACCACTTCGAGCAACACCCTTGAACAGGCACGGACGCCCGACGCAGCATCCTCGCTTGCGTGGAGAGTGAGTGGCTCCAGGAGGGTCCCCAGACCGAGCACCTGAGGCGCAGCGGGAGGAGGCCAACGGCGCATCCAGCGCGACCCCAGACCCCGACGTCGTGATTTTTTCGCAGCCCCGACCCCCAGAGGTCCGGACCCTTTCCCCTGGACCAGTACTCCATCCCGATGCGTTTTCTGTCGGCCCCGGGGCCTGGCAAGGGCTACCGGAGGCCGAAGATGGCAGAAAACTTCCCGTCGCGATCTGCTCACAGCGCGAGGGGCTCGGGGACTGCGCCCCGCCCCGCGCGCCAGGGGTGCCGCCGCGCTGCCCTCCCCGCCGGCCGCACCGCGGGGGGCCTCCCGCGCCGGGGGCGCCGCGCCCAGCGCCGCTGCGCCTGCGACCCCGCCGGACCTCGGCACCGCGCCGGGGCCCTCGCCGGAGGACCAGGCTCGCGCGAAGGCCAGCACGATGCTGCGGCCGGCCGCTCAGCGGGCCCGCGCGCGTTGGTCGGGGGCTGCCTCGTCCTCCTCTCTCTCTCCTCCTCCTCCTCCTCCTCCTCCTCCTCCTCCTCCTCCTCCTCCTCCTCTTGAGTTAAAGTGTGAGTGGTCCATATCCCAAGAGGTCGGGGAGGGTGCTCGGCAGCCATAGGCGGCATGATGGACGGCGTGCGAGCGACAACATTCGGCATCGGTCATTTTGGCTCAAGCCGGTTCGTGGATAACCGAGGAAGCTCTCGTGCAGACACGACCCGTGGTGGCCCAGTCTCTATCCCCATTTTCATTACCGCGACAAATATTATTTTACATCCCATATTCATCTCCCGCTCTGCTTTGGCCTCGCACCTGATCAGTGTGGTGGCGAGCTCGAGCGTTTCACCGGCGGACGCGCCTTGTGCGGACCTGCTTTGGGAGATTGAGGAGGAGGAGGAGGAGGAGGAGGAGGAGGACGAGGAGGAGGAGGAGGAGGACGAGGAGGAGGAGGAGGAGTACCAGGAAATCAACTTGGTAGCGGAGCAGGTGCGATCCGTTCACGGACGTGCCGATAGCACTACCCACTGCGCAACAAGTCTGTCGACATGGCGGGCATGCCTTTTGGTGGTGTCGAAGTGGGCCCCAAACACTGAGGTACCACCGAGCTGGGATGCGAGTCGAGAAGCGGCTTACCCTCTGAGAGATTAGATCACGGACGTACGAATGTGGGAAGCAATGACAAATCTACTTCAACGCTCGATGGCACCAGCAGTTGCATTGGAGCTCGGAGGATTGGCACGATAAGGATCAGTCCCTCCAGAGAGCAGCTTCGAAACGGGGTATGGCTCGATCTTCTGGACGGCCTTGGACATCGGTGGCGTTCTGGGATGGATCGTTTGTTTCATGGTTTCCAAAGAAAGGTTATGCCATTGAAAGTTGAGAAGGCGATTACTAGCATGACAAAACTCCGATATATCCAGCGTTGCTTATATTCGACCTTAAATTTCAAAGCAGAACATATCCGGAGTTTTCATATGGGAGTGCCCGACCTCGCGTGGATGTTACTTACTGCATGCGCTGGGAGTGTCGCCGAATCAGCGGGCTCAGTTCTTGGTCGCCTGTGGAGGCACTGTACCAGCGACAGAGTCGGAACTCACGGCAATGACATCCTTCATTCGGCGACAGCATCATCTGTGCGAGCGAAGGGGATTGGCACAGGCAGCGCGTCAATCAAGGCAGAACCAGCAGTATCACTTCGTGGACCAGATGCGAGGTGACACGGATGGCTTCTTCTTCTCGGGCAATGGCCAGCAGCAGCAGGACGTTGGTATTCAGGCAGGAGGCCAGCATCCGTACGTCCCTGGAGCGGCCTCGTCATCGTCTGGAGGACCGCGAGGCGGAGCTGCTGGAGGACCGTATGTGAAGTACAATGCAGATGGATGTTAGTGCAGCTCTTGTCAGCAGGTGTTCTGCAACCGCGAGGGCCCTGGCGCTACCGAGACGAGCGACGATGACGTCGCGCCCAAGACAGAGACCGCGAGTCAGTTGGGCCCGAACATCTCAGACGGGAAGCTGTGCGACATATATATATATATATATATATATATGCGATGGCCAAGAAGCGTTGGCGTCGTCGGACTGGTCGACCACCTCGTAAGCGTCGCTATTCCAGCAAGGGTGCAGGGAAAGGGAGGGGGAGCCTTCAGTTGCAGCGCAACAGTGGGTGGTCTTTCTGATCTGAAGTTGGCGAAGGAGCCCTCTGCCCCAACTGCGAGTGGAATTTTGCGAGTGTCGCAAAGGAAAGGGCAAGTGCGAAAAGGGCCAATCCGCGCGGCTGCAATAGAGAGCCGCTCAAGTGCGACCGCTGTGGCAGCGAGAAGCATCTTTGGCGGAAGTGCGACGCCCCAGGAGCTGGCGAATATCGCCGGCGCCGCGCCGCGACGGGCAGCGCGAGCTGCGCGGCGACGGGGGGCGGTTCAAGTGCGGCGACCGGCAGCGACGCTGGGCAGCCTTCGAGTGCACTGCAGCAGCGGCGACAGCTGACTGGTCAGCCCACGGCGCCGTCGACGGCGAGGAACCCCTTCATGGCGCCAAAGGAAGGGATGGAGTACGAAGACACCTACTACGCGGAAGTGAAGGACCATATCCGCATTGAGTACGAGACGGAGGAGGGCTCGCGCCTGCGCGAGTCGCAGTCCAGGACAGGCGTGCTACCTGAAGATGCTGTCCGCCGCGGCTGCGCTTCGTCGTTCTCATGGGGCCTGCTCTCGACTCCGTCGGAGTGCGTGGCCGTCGGAAACAGGGCCTTGCAGATGATTAGGCAGACGCGAATGCGCCTGCTACAGGGGGGGACTGACTGACGTGGTGGGTCAGGCATCAGGTGCGCTGGCCGAGAGTGCGGATACCTCCGTTCCGAAGTGGTTCATTGGCTCCGTGTTCGAGAGGTATGGCGAGGCCGGGCAGGCGTTCCTTGAAGCGACGAGGATCGAGGGCATGGAACGCCCGCTGATCGACCCGGGAGCCTACGGCGAGCTGGTGGGCAGCAGATGGGTCGAGCGACGAGGCTCGCTGGCTCGCGAGGCGCGGCTGGCGCCGACGCAGACGGAGATGGACGGGGCCATCGGCGTGGGGCGCGCGTTGGCACCAGCGCGCAGATCGCCGAGGAGGAGACCAGGATGCCCAGCGTTGGGAAGGACGTCCAGGGCAGGACCCGCAAGGTAGATTGCCCGGCGCTGGAGGTTCCCAACTCCGATGTTCCCGCGCTGTGTGGGCAGCGAAACTTCTGGCGGCAGAATAGGGCAGTGCTGTGCGTGATTGATCGCCAGTCGGACTTGCGCGGGCCAGGGGGGGGGGTCCGAGTCGCTCCTCCCCCAGGAACGCTTGCCTTCGACGTGTCGATGTCGCGATCCGGACATCTACTTTTGCCGGTGTCGCAATCCCCGGGCGGGGGCGCGGGTGCCGAGGCCAGGGGGAAGCAGAAGCCGGCGAGCTGGAATTCCAGCGGGGCGCAGGATCGCAAGGGCGAGGGCGCGAAGACGCATGCGACCGTTTCGGCAGCTGCCTTGTCGGATAATCCAACGCCGCATTGAGGGCGCGGACCGCTGTTGTCAAGCGATGGCGGCGCCGCAATGGAATGGGTGGTTTGGCACCTGGGTGTTCCTGAGCAGGGCCCAGACATGATAGTGGTCGACGGCGCCGCAATGGAATCGGTGGTTTGGCACCTGGGTGTTCCTGAGCAGGGCCCAGACATGATAGTGGTCGACGAGGACAGCGGCAGCCCGACTCGCATGAGTCTTCTGCGCTCGTCGACCATGTGGCATGTTCTCAGACTCCCGGAGCGGGGGGGGATCGCGGGGCCCGGGTGCGATGTCGACGTTCCGCGGGCGTTCTCGCTCGCGAGCGGGGGGGGGCGAGACGGCATAATCAGGGACTTATGGCGGCCTCAATTCTCATTGTTCGTCCCATCCAAGTGCGATGTGCATGGCCGACGTCGCGAGAGCGACGACGGCCTTGCCGCGATGCGATGTGGCCGACCGCAGATGGCGCAGCGACCTGCAGTCGGGAAGCGATATGGCGCCTACTACGAGTCAAAGGTTCTACACTGATGTCGGTCTGCGCTCAGAATCTTGTCGACGTGGCCGGGGGGGCGCGGACCGTCGTCGGTCCGTTGACGTGGGGCATCCCATGCTAGAGAGTCAGTTCTTGTCGGCCATCTGGCAGAACTGATTCCGAGATGAGCTGATAGATGCGCTGGGGGACGGCGACGAAGTGCTAGCCGATGACGAACGAGCCGCCCGGCATCTGCAAATTGGGCCACGCGAGCCGGTCGATGCTCATCTGTCGGCGACGGTGCGCCAGTTGGCGCGGGGAAGGATCTTTCCCGCGTGTTCGGCCGACGCCTGCAGGGGGGAGCTGCGATCGCGAAGGGCGGAGGGACAGGGGCCCCAGAAGAAGGTCAAGTGGAGCTTTGACCCAGATGTGATGGATGACGGCGGCGAGGGCCTGGGATAGCTCGGTTCATTATTCTGGGAAGAATTGCGTGGGTGGGAGATGCTGGGCAATGAGGTGATGGATTACTTTGTGGAGCAGAGCGACTGCCGCGCCCGCGGGATCATCGGTCGTCTTCGCTGTGATTCACCCGCTGAGCGAGGCCACCATTTTTTGGTTATCTGCTTGGCGGAGGTTATGCAGAAGGTCGGCGACTTTTTCGTGGACGTGGCTGTGATCATGGGAGGCGAAGGGCGAACGACCCACTTGTTCGCCGATGCTACATTGGTGGGCGCAACAGCGACGCAGTCATGGGAGTGGATCTTGCATCAGGAAGAGGAGGACTAGTTATATCGTTGCCTGCGGGAGGAATGCCCTTGTGTGATGGTCGTGGTGCCTCAATGTACGGTCGCCGCAGGATGGAGGGCGGTCGGCGAAGCAATCGGCAGCGAAGTGCATCATCGCAGCGCAGATTTTTCTTCTTATCTCGGACGAAAATGTGCGAATGATGCTTGCATTTAGATAGTCGGAGGACGACGTTGCCTGGGTGATCTGGCTTGGGGCAGCTGGGTATACCTCGTGCCGGATTGGCTCACCTAGGCAAAGAAAAGCATGGCGTGGGTGAATTTCATTATGCGCATGCCAGGTTTGAGGACCGCTAAGGAGAGCCCTTGGACAGTGTGGAGGAGGTATGGGCCAACCATGAGGTGCTGGTGCGTCGGCTTCGTTCGAAGGCTTGTGATCGACGACGCTTGCGCGGATCATGTTTTGGGGGAGACACTAGACCTTCGCAGGTATTGACTTGGCAGTTCGCACGTGCGCTGGGAGATGGTACTTCTGAGTTGATATGGCTGCGGGGACAGGATCTACGACGGCTTGTCTACCCTGTGTCCGCAGCGTATACTCGATTGAATCCAGATGGAGTCTTGGCAGCGATCGACCCCCCACCTGGACTGCAGGCTCCAGCACCTCCCGTGAAAGCGGCACCAACACCTCCAGAACATCCTGTTCCGCGAGCTCGTCGGCGGGCTCCGGCAGGGGCGGGTGCGATTATCTGCTTTCCGGGATGTCGGGGGAATCGGGCGAGGGCGCGTCCTGCTCGCAATCGAAACCGTGGGCAGTGCAGACGCCCGCTGATCGAGTCCGAGTTTCTCGTGCCCGGCCTGCAAAACGGGCAGGGGCAGGCTTGGCCCTCGCCGCGCGTGCGACGCCAAGTGTCGCCTGGTCATGGGTGATCGTCGGACCGTTGGTACTTCCTCTTCGTGATCGGCCCATTCCAGCGATGCTTGAGTACCCGCCTCGCGAGCAGCTGGAGCGGGGCATCTGGTGTACCCTCGAGCCGGATACGAAAATATGCAGCCTCACCCCGTGGCAGCGCCTTCGGATGTAGCCGGTGCTGCGCCCCCTGGAGGAGCTGATGCCGCTCCTGCTGCGGGCGCCGCCCTGCCAGCCGAGGGCGCTGCTGTGCTGGCCGATGGAGCAGAAGCTCCGCCGGCCCGAGCGGGTGCCGAGGAGGTGGCCTTGCGACGACGCCGCTTTCAAGACGCAGTCTCGCAATTTGGTGCTGGCGCGGATTGGGCGCAGTGGGATATGGGGCGTGCTCTTCCAGGACTGCGATCTGCTGATCCAGGTATGGTGCAGGGTACGTTGCGGCGCATGCATGTTCGATTGTGGCGCGCGCCAGCTCAACGTTTGCGGGATCTTCTCTCTGCCGCGGGCCTGCTGAGGGAAGTGATCAACGTGCTGCAGGACGTGGTCGACGCTCGTACTGCGTGTCGCGAGTGGTAGCGTCGCGGCAACAAGTCAGTCGCCGGCGTCACTTTCACGGCGGCTTCCAACGTGTGGATGCAGTTGGATCTTTTATTTCTGGATGACGGCACCGTGGTGCATATTATTGATATGTGCATTTGCTGGGCCCAGAGCTTGTTCTTGAAGTCGAAGAAGCCAGGCGACGCGCTGCCCGCGATCGCGCAAATTTGGCTCAGGGTCCACGGCGCGCCGAAGTTCATTGTTTTCGATCAGGAAGGCGCTCTGTTCCCCGGCGAAGGGGCCGCGTGGGCGGATCGTTGGAAGGTGGAGGAGCTGAGACCTAAGCCGAAAGGAGCGCGCGCGCGTCATCGAGAGAAGGAATGATTTGCCGCGGAGTCAATATAGTGAGACGAGGGGCCAGGCGCGAGAAGAAGGCATGCGCGTGACCAAGGAAGAGCTGTTTGACGAGTCGCTCCTCTCGCTGAATGCCCCGCTGAGCATGCGTGGCGCGACTCCCTATGCCGCCCTGTTCGGGGGAGCGCCCAATCTTTCGTTGGAGCTTGACGGCGTGGGTGCTGAAGCGGATGGTGAAGCTGGAGGTGAGCTATCGCGGCATATGCATCGCTGGAGGTGAGCTGGAGTTAGCGCTGGCCGATGTCATTCAAGGAAACGCTCGGGAGAGACTCCAAAGCAAGGACGCGAACTCGACCAATGGCGCAGCTGGATGATCTCCAGCCGGGCGATCAGGTGGACATCTTCCGAGACCCTCCGAACAAAGACGTTGCTGGCTGGCGTGTGCCGTGCAGGGTGGTGTCGATGGTCCGAGTAGATGAGGGCATCATAGATGTCAGGTGGTATGGCAGGACATTGCCTTGCAGGCCAGCGGATGCGCGTAGAGCGGTTGCTTGGAAATGTCAAGCCGCGCCCGTGAGAGGAGGCGTCAAGCCGTGCCAATTCCTGGCATGCTGCGTTGAGAAGGTGGCAGAGGCTACGACGTTGCTCTTGGGCTACGGAAATTTGACAAGATGGGTTCTGAAGGCCCGCTCGTGCCGGCAGGTGCCTGACAACCGTGATGGCCGCAGCTTGTCATGTCGCCGCTTGTGGTTTTAAGCTGCATGGAATTGTAGCTCGTGGACGCTGCGCAGGTTTCGTCGTGTGGTGGCTGCCTGGGGGGACTGCTGGGTATCGCCGTGCTAGCTGCGACCCTCGGGAGAAGGCGAGCGCGCTGCATCTACTGGGTCAGGATCATGCCCAGACGCGTTGGGTGCCATTTCTCGCGGTGGAAAAGTTACGGGGGCAGTGCTGAGAGAGCTGGGCGTGCATCTGCCTCGCGCTGATGGGCCGCGCGAAGTACCGGACTTCCCCATGAGGAGCGAGGTGTCGGAGCCGCCGCCTCGAGGACAGGTGCGATTACGTGGCGGTGATGATGGCGGAGATCGCCCTGGTGATCGTCGGCCGACTCCCGAGGCCGTGATCGATGCTCAGTCCGAGGCGTCGGTGCCGGAGGCCCAGGGTGCAGCGCGCCCCAGAGACCCCGAAGCTGACCCTGGACTTTTGCGACCTACATGGGTACCGTTTAATCGGCCCTACCGAATCGAACCCGACGCGAACTCAGACGTGCAAGTCATGTAGTCCGAGCTCAGGGACTTCGGATGGTCGGGGGAGATGGAGAAATCATGTGGTTTTTAACGTTCTGTCCTGGGCAGCTCTCACCCTCCTGACGCTGAATATTGACCGGGCCCCAGAGTCGTGGATGCTCTTCAAGGTGAAGAGGCGCTGGGGAAGCAGGAAATTTTCCAGCGGTCAGTGGAGCTGGAGTTCAGCGCGGAGATTTCGAAGCTTGTGGTCATGACTATGGGCGATTATATTACGACGTCGTCCGAGGTCATATCTCATTTTGGCGCTGACAGAAGTCATTGCGCGGCGTTGGCTGCGAGCTCGTCGGGCAAACCAGGGCGGTGATCGAACGCGAGGCAGTTGAGCTCGCGAAGGAGGACCGTATCAAGCATCGCATGGAAGCTTGGAAGGCTTTGCAATAACTGGGCAATTAGTTGGATGGAGTTGCGCGCGCTTAAGCAACGTAGTTGGTGAGGGTGCACCAACTTGATTGAATGTAGATGGGTCGGTCGATGGAAGGGACAGCCAGGCGGGAAGTTGGCCATCAAGGCCTGATTGTGCATCGAGGGCTCCATGGACCCTCAGCAGGACTGCTTGGACATGTTCAGCGCGGCGGCATCGAGGCAGAGTCAGCGCGTCGTGAATTTCATAATTGCCGAGTCGTCTGCAGTGGGTGTTGCGTGGGCAGTGAATTTCTGAAGCTATTAACCTTCAAGGACAGTTCAGCTGGGCCTGCCCAGGGGCGCGGTGGAGATCGCCAGGCGGTGCGGGCAGCTTGCGGACTTCGACGCTAGTCAACGTTGCGTGGGAATGGTGCGTCCTGGTTCTGGCACGAAAGATGCGCCGAGGCTACGGGGTCTCAGGATGAAGCAGGCGATGAACGAGTTGCGATTGTTTTCCCTGGTCACGACCCGCAGTTCTATTGCAAGCGCGCAGATTCGAGATGCGAGCCTCTTTCCAGGGGGCTCGCACCTCGGGCCGCCAGGGGCGATGGGTCTCGCGCATCGGACGTTGTCTTCGCCAACCTGAAGGGCGCGATCGGGGGTCTTCAGGTCTTCAGATGGTATGTAGCACGCGCGTGGACGTTTCCAACGGTGCCTCCATGGAGAAGCTGGCGGACGCTTTCATAGGCGCTTTGGGCCAGGAGTGTTTGTTGCTCGCGCGACAGAAGTGGAAGTTTGAACGCTGTGGAGTGGTTCATGAGTAGCATGTCGATGGATCAGCGTGGTGCTCTCAAGACCACTGCGACGCAGCCGAGGTCCATGCCCGTGATGAAATCTCGACTGGATGACTAACTTCTCCTGGGCAGCAGGAACGGTTGGCCTTCCTGGCGGGGCCGCGTGGATGCTTGTAACGCGAGCTGATGTGGCAGTGCGCATCGGATATCTCCAGCGACGTGCTCATGAACCGCGCTGGAAGCACGCGCGACGCTTGAATGCTGCAGCGCGCCGGGTCAAGAGAATGCAGAGCGGGCTTGTGCATCGTGCAGTGGCTCTTCCTTGGAGGTGTCGTGGGATTTCTGGGCAATGCGTTCCGAGCCACAGAACCTGATTGTCTGGTAGTGCGAGAAGCCGTTATGGTGATTGCAGGGTTCACCTTATGCCAACAGGAGGACGACGTGCAGCGGTGGAGTTCTATTCGCGAAGACAACCTCGAGTCTGCCGATCAACGTTCCCCGCTGAATTGGCAAGTGTGGGCGATGGCGTCAGTGACGCTTTGTTGACGCAGGTGATGATATGCGAGGTTGTTCATGGACCCTTGACAGCGAAGCGAGTACAAACATACATGGGCATCGGAAGATTACCAGTATATCTGCACGTTTGTACGGGCAGCAAGGGTTTGACTTGAGTTGTGGGCGAAACAGAATTCATGGCCCCAGCGGAGTCTCATCTAATCTACTTACTCTGAGCACTGCAAGTTCGACTTCAAGGAGGTACTCTACGCAAACTATGGTGGGTCGAAGCTCGGGCCATGATCAGTGTCGCGTTGACGAGAGGCGGCTTGGCTCCAGAATCCATCCTGCGGTAGTGGGCGACTTCAGCTGGAAATGGTAGGAGATGAGCCTGTCGCGCTGTACCTGCGCTCAGATCGTTGTAGTCTGCTTGGTTGGAGCTTCTCTCTCCGTTTCTCTTTCTATGCTGTGCCTGACTGGTGCTCTGTTCTTGTGCCTGTTTGCCTCATCGGGGTCGGTTGCCGTCTGCTACGAATGCCGCGTGCACCTTGTGCTAGTAGACTTGCGCTGAGTACCCCTTCCCCGAGTTAAAGTGGAGGTGATCTCCCGAGAGGTCGGGGAGGGTGTTCGGCATGCGTAGGCAGCATGCTCAACATAGCAACAAGGCGTGCGAATGACAACATTCGGTATCGCTCATTTTGGCCCAAGCCGGCTTGTGGATCGCCGAAGAAGTTCTCGTGCAGACCCGACCCGTGGCGGCCCAGTTTCCATCCCCACCCGCATTACCACGACAAATTTCATCCCACCATCCATGTTCATCTTCCTTTATTTTGGCCCTGCACCTGATCAGTGTGGTGGCGACCTCGAACGTTACGCCGGCGGACACGCCGTGTGCGGACCCTCCTCTGGGATACTGAGGAGGAGGAGGAGGAGGAGGAGGAGGAGGAGGGAGGAGGAGGAGGAGGAGGAGGAGGAGGAGGAGGAGGAGGAGGAGGAGGAGGAGGAGGAGGAGGAGGAGTGCCTGGTTATCAATTTCTTGTGCCCCGAGCTTTCACTCCATTTTGGAGCCCCTGGGGCCCTCTGGGCCTCGTGAGGGGTTGGAGAAGCTCCCGGGTCGTGCTTGCGCGAGGGCATGGTCACGGCGCGGGTCGCGAGATAGAGTTGTGTTCGCCAGCCTCGCAGAAACGGGGGACAGCTGTTGAAAGGCCCTCATTTTTCGTCGTCGTCGTCGTCGCCGTCGCCGTCGCCGTCGCCGTCGTCGTCGTGAACGTCATCGATGTGAACGTCGTCGTCGTGAACGTCGTCGTCGTCGTCGTCGTCGTCGTCGTCGTCGTCATCGTCGGCTCGGCTTGGTTCGGTGGACGGGACGTCGTCGTCGTTGTCGTCGTTTTCGTGGTCGTCGTCGTCCTCGGTTCGTGGCAGGTGCGGTCGTGGTGTGTTGGCTCCAGGCTGTCTTCTTCCCAGGGACGGGTAGAGAAGCAGGCTCGAGGCGTCGATCCAGGGCAACGTTCGGGGAGGACACGCAGGCTCAGTGGGGCTCGTTCTCCTCCTCCACCTCCGCATCCACCTCCTCCTCCTCCTCCTCCTCCCATCTTCGCTGATAGAGTCCCGACAGCCCACCCCGCTCAGGAACGTGCAGTTTCGCAATCGAGGACTTGTCGCCGACCTATCGTAGGGCGACGGGAGCTATGCATGCCCACTGCCCCGGGCCTGGCCCATCCTGGGACAGGATGGGCCAGGCCTGGGGCAGTGGATGTGTATAGATCCCGTCGCCCTATATATCGCCGACTCCAGGTCGATGTTTCCCTCCCTGGGCCAGTCCCCCTCCTTTCGCGTTCCTCCTCGGGCTGGGAGGCCGTGGTTCGTTGTCCCCCGCCCCCCTGGGAAAACCAGGCCAGTGACTTGTCCTATGCCGCGGCATGTCGCCGAAACACCTGTTCGGCAGGCCGAGCTGGAAAGGGCTGCTTATCAGAGGAGGAAAAGGTATCCATACTGCTATCCTTCGCCCCGTTTCCCCTTTTTTCGGCCTCCTGGGAGGCCCTCCTCGTCACCCCTGGATTCGCCCCGCAATCCTGGTCAGAACGCACCCCGGGAGAGGTCCTGGGAGTAGCGGTATCAGTACCTTTTGGTGTCCTCAGCAATGATCATGCATGATGTTGGTGGTTGTGATGCTTGTGGCGGTGTTTTTTTTTTGTTCTTTCAGTCTGGCTGTCGAGGGAGAGGTGTGTGGGATCTGTACATGCCTGGCGCGACGCCGATGACCCGATGCCATATCTCCAGGTGCCATCCCCCGCTTCGCCCCTGAACCTGGATTCCGACCAAGGGGCCCCCGTCACACCAACCACTTCAGTCCTCCCCATCCCCCGCGTTCTTAGTTCAGTCCTCCCCATCCCCCGCGTTCTTCCGTTCTCCCTTCGCCCCCCGCGCGAGGGGAGTAAGGGGCGAGGGGGAGCGTGGGGGGGTGCCTGGATGGATGGGTGCAGCCCGTCCTGCGGTCTGAACCAGCCCGCGAACCATTTTTGAGCCTCTGTGCTCACGCCCGCGCGCCGCCCGGTGTGCGGCCTGTCCGTGTTCAGGAGGGGAAAAAACATAGACACAATTAATCGTCGACTCCCAGATATGCAAAAATGTGGGAAGTGGGGGGGAAAACAGAAACCCAGAAAATTTGGGGAAATATGGGGCATCTTTTTATTCCCTACCTAGGCTCTGCCTAGAAGAGTTCTTACTCTCTTAGCTTAAAGGGGCCTGGCAATGGAAATCGCCCCGGGCGGTTCCCCCAGTCCCCGCCCCGCGGTTCCCCCAGTCCCTTGGGAGCTTTAGCTTTAGCTTTAGCTTTAGCTTTAGATATAGCTTTAGCTTAGCTTTAGCTTAGCTTTAGTTTAGCTTTAACTTAGCTTTAGCTTTAGCTTTAGCTTTAGCTTAGCTTCAGCTTAGCTTCAGCTTAGCTTCAGCTTAGCTTCAGCTTAGCTTTAGCTTAGCTGTAGCTTAGCTTTAGCTTAGCTTCAGCTTAAATTTAGCTTAGCTTCAGCTTAGCTTCAGCTTATCTTTAGCTTAGCTTTAGCCTAACTGTAGCTTAGCTTTAGCTTAGCTTTAGCTTAGCTTTAGCTTCGCTGTAGCTTCGCTGTAGCTTAGCTTTAGCTTAGCTTTAGCTTAGCTTTAGCTTAGCTTTAGCTTAGCTGCAGCTTATATTTAGCTTAGCTTTAGCTTAGCTTGAACTTAAATTTAGCTGAGCGTTAGCTTAGATTTAGCTCAGCTTTAGCTTATCTTTAGCTTAGCTTTAGCTTAGCTTTAGCTTAGCTTTAGCTTAGCTTTAGCTTAGCTTTAGTTTAGCGTTAGTTTAGCTTTACTGTTACTACTCATGCTGCTTTCCTAGGGGCTCCAACTCCTAGGTAGGGTCGCACTGGGATAATTTGTGTGTATTTCCCTACCTAGGCTCTGCCTAGAAGGGTTCTTACTCTCTAGCTTAAAGGGGCCGGGCAGTGGAAAGCGCCCCGGGCGGTTCCCCCAGTCCTCTGGGAGCGGTTCCCCCAGTCCCCTCGGAGCTTTCGCTTTAGCTTTAGCTTTAGCTTAGCTTTAGCTTTAGCTTAGCTTTCGCTTTCGCTTTCGATTTAGCTTTAAGTTTAGCTTTAGCTTTAGCTTTAGCTTTAGCTTAGCTGTAGCTTAGCTTTAGCTTAGCTTTAGCTTAGCTTTAGCTTCGCTGTAGCTTCGCAGCTTCGCTGTAGCTTAGCTCTAGCTTAGCTTTAGCTTAGCTTTAGCTTAGCTGCAGCTTAGCTGCAGCTTAGCTTTAGCTTAGCTTTAGCTTAGCTTTAGCTTAGCTTGAGCTTAAACTTGGCTGAGCGTTAGCTTAGCTTCAGCTTAGCGTTAGCTTAGTTTTAGCTTAGCTTTGCCTTAGCTGTAGCTTTGATTTGCCTTAGCTGTAGCTTAGCTTTAGCTTCGCTTTAGCTCTGCTTTAGCTTAGCTTTCATTTAGCTTTAGCTTAGCTTTAGCTTAGCTTTAGTTTAGCTTTAGCCTAGCTTTAGTTTAGCTTTACCTTAGTTTTAGCTTAGCTTTAGCTTAGCCTTACTGTTACTACTAATGCTGCTTTCCTAGGGGTTCCAACTCCTAGGTAGGGTCGCACTGGGATAATTATTTGTGTGTCCTGGGGCCCCTTCACGTGTGTCTGTCCGTCTGTCTGTCTGAGCAGGCGTCCCTCCGGTCGACTGCCGGCGCACGACGCGTCCGGCTCCGGAGCCCGCCCGCAGCCCTCGGCAGGCCTGCCGGGCCCCTCGCCCCGCTCCTGCAGGAGGAAAGCCAAGTGCGAGCACCGCGGAGCATGGCCGGCTTGCGCGCTCAGGGTCGGCGTGCGCCTCGGGCCGCCACGAGGGCGCGGAGCTGTTCGCGAGTCGCCCTTTTTGCGGCCCGTGGTTCCCCGTCCTCGTCCTCCTCGCCCTTCGCTCCTCCCTCCCGTGGGGGCGGCGCGAGAGCGCGAGCAAGCGAGGAGCCTCCTCGCCCACTTCTCCACCGGCATGTGCTGGCGGGGCTTGCCTCCCCCGCACCTCGCACGGACAGCAGATGAAGCGCGAGGGTTCGGCAGGTCTGCGCCGCGTCGACACGGCGGCGGCGCGGGCGCGGGCATTCAACGTGGAAGGCCGCTTTCGGCCTCAGCCATGTTGAGCGATCTCCGCTGTCGCATAGTGGTGGTCGCCGCATATCGAGCCAGCCTTGCGCGGTGTGGGGAGCCCGCGCCCACGTTGTCACGACAGGAGCCAGCTGTGCACGGAGGTATCGGTTCCGCATCATGCTGCGCCCGCTGAACGAGCTCTGGCTCTTGAATCGCGGACGCATCCCCCAGTGAAGGCTCGGGGCTCGGGGTGCCACGGCGATCCGAGCTAAGCAGCAGGCTTGGCAGAAAGGCACTGTGCATACGTACACTGACGTTGATCTTGGGCGCAGCACAGGCTTGGCCAGGACCCCGAGAATTTTCTCGTGATGTCCTCCCCCCTCCCCCAGCTTGCCCTCTTCCCCACCCTTCCGACGAGGCGGAGGGAGGCGGAGGGAAGGATGTTTGAATCCTCGACCCATTTGCGGTGGGCCGTGGGCGTCGTCTAGACATGTGTGTCTAGAGCAGGAGGAGGCGGAGGAGGCGGAGGAGGCGGAGGAGGCGGAGGAGGAGGAGGAGGCGGAGGAGGCGGAGGAGGCGGAGGAGGATGAGGAGGAGGAGGAGGAGGGAGAGCGAGCGAGCGCCACTGCTCGAGAGTCGCACCGCAAATTCTGTGTGGCCCAGCTGACGCTGCCGAGGCCCAAGGGCGCCCAGCCGCGCTACGCTTCGGCGACGTGCGTCGCAGGCGGGTGCCCCTCCCCGCCTTGCGCGCCCGCAGGAGGAGGAGGAGGATGGAGGAGGAGGCGGTGGAGGAGGCGGAGGACGAAGAGGAGGAGGAGGAGGAGGAGGAGGATGAGGAGGGCGAGGAGGACCAGTGTAAACCCAAGAGTCACCAACGATGTTGGAATAAACCCTCCCTCGAAGCTCCCTCTTCATAGGCCCCTTCAACGGTTCTTCTCCACTCATTTTACTGCCTCGTTGGAAGACAACCGTTTGAATATTCTGAAGCATGCCGAAACATTGTTCTCGGGATTCCAACGCCACGGATCAGCTTGACTGTTGCGTCTTGACGAGCCTGAACCGTGCCAGAACGTCATTTTTGGGACTTCAACACCGCGAATCAACGTAACTTTTGCATCCGCATAATATCCGTAAGGGCTTCGCCCCATGCCGCCGGCCCCCTGTCTCGGATAATGGGAGATGCAAAAGCTAAATCATGAGGTCTGGGCGCCGCCGTGAAGCAGTGTCGGGACCTGTTTGTTTTTGGACCCTGACCCCGCCGATTTGCGTCAGGGGTGCCACCGAATTTCAGAAATGTGACACATCCCTTGTGTTTTTGGACCCTGACCCCGCCGTGTGTGAGGGGTGCCACCGAATTTTAGAAATGTGACACATCCCTTGTGGTTTTTGGACCCTGACCCCGCCGATCTGCGTGAGGGGTGCCACCGAATTTCAGGAATGTGGCAAATCCCATTTGTTTTTGGACCCTGACCCCGCCGATCTGCGTCAGGGGTGATACCGAATTTCAGAAACGTGGCAAATCCCTTGTGTTTTTGGACCCTGACCCCGCCGATCTGTGTGAGGGGTGCTACCGGATCTTAGAACTGTTGCAAATCCCTTGTGTTTTTGGACCCTGACCCCGCCGATTTGTATGCGGGTTGTTGCCGAAATTCAGAAAGGTGGCACGTCCCTTGTGTTTTTGGACCCTGACCCCGCCGATCTGCGTGAGGGGTGCCACCGAATTTAAGAAATGTGGCAACTCCCATGTGTTTTTTGACCCTGACCCCGCCGATCTGCGTGAGGGGTGCCACTGAAGTTTAACAATGTGGCAAATCCCTCATGTTTTTGGACCCTGACCCCGCCGATCTGCGTGAGGGGTGCCACCGAATTTAAGAAATGTGGCAACTCCCATGTGTTTTTTGACCCTGACCCCGCCGATCTGCGTGAGGGGTGCCACTGAAGTTTAACAATGTGGCAAATCCCTCATGTTTTTGGACCCTGACCCTGCGGATCTGCGTGAGAGGTTTCAATTTTTACCTCCCCAGAAATTCTGAAAACCCTCCCAGGGAGTGGTAGTTCTGCTGGTTTGGGCTCCCCTCCTGACAGACGAGCAGGCTCTTCTTCTCTTTCCCCTTCTGCCCCTTCCTTCTCTTTTCTCCGCAGCCTTCCAGGCTCTGGCACCTTGGCCCAGGGAGGCCAGACGGCCCCCATTCCTGCCGCACAGGAGTGCGGCCACGCGACAGAGACAGGCGCGGGCGCGCCTGAGAAACCATCCTTCTGGCCAGTGCTGCTGCTCTGCTGCTGTGCTGCGATCAGCATTGGTAGCGGAGCGTGTGCGCAGAGGCGACCACACGGTGTCTGGCAGCTTCAGGGGCGAGCTGCGGGCATGGCGGCAGAGGGGAACACCAAGGATCGGGTGTTCACGGCGGAGACTCTCGACCCGCGGGAGTACAAGCGCTGGAAGCAGTGGGCGAAGGCGCGCCTGCTGCGCAGCAATCTCAAGCCAGAGGACAAGGGCCCGCTGCTGTTCACTTTCCTTGACGGGGTGGCGCAGATCATCTTCGACGACATCGATGTCGACGCGGATCTGGCAGTCGAGGGAGGCGAGCAGGTGATTTTCGACCGGCTCGACCTTCGCTACCCGGAGGCAGCACCGGAGGATCGCTTGGCGGAGGCCCTGGACGCCGTCTACGACCTGCGCTGGGAGAACAACGAGAGCGCGACGAACTACGTGGGACGGACCCTGCAGGTGTTCGCGAAGGCGATGCAGGAGGGTGTCCAGTATCCTCCTGAGGCGCAAGGGCACGCGCTACTACGCGGTGCTAGGCTGGAGGCAACTGATCGCGCTGTGGTTCTCGCGGCGTCGGGCAGGTCGTGGCAGATCAACAAGCTGGCGTCGGCTCTCCGGGCAACGTTCAAGACGAAGCCTGTGCGACAGAGCAACCGGGTCCACCTCGTGGAGCAGGACGGCGAGGACGAGACCGGGATGGGCGAGGCCGAGGACGTGGTGGAGGGCGCCGAGGTGCAGGCGCTGCTCTTGGAGCGCGACGGCACACCGGACATCCCGGAGGACGAGATCCTGGAGGAGCACGAGGCTCTGGATGTCCTCGCGACGTGGACGAAATCAGCTGGGACCTGGAAAGAGGCACGTACGGCGATCAATAACACGAAGCTCAGCCGCAAGTTCGGCGTCAAGCAGTCGCCGTTGGAGGAGGTGAGGCGTCGTACCAAGTGCTACAACTGCAAGAAGATAGGCCACTTCTCCAGGAACTGCCCAGAGCCGCGACGGAATCCTTCGTCGACGGCTGGGTCATCGTCGGCCAGTGCGTCGGTGCGCAGTGCTCGCTGGTGCGCTGGGTACTCGGCCTACAAGGTCGCGGTGGAGACGGCGACGGCGCGCCCGTGGGACGTCATCAAGTCGGTGCTGGACGACGTCAGGAGCTGTGGGCCGGGGCTGAAGGTGACCAAGCAGGGCGTGGAGGAGTCGGCGAATTTCATCATCAACGAGGGCACGGGCTGCGTGGACAGCGGCTGCTCGAAGGGCATCATCGGGCAGGACACCCTCAGGGTCTACCGCGAGAAGTGGCAAGCTACTGGTGGGGTGGCGGACGACTTCACCACGGTGCGCGACAAGACGGACACCATCTTCAGGTTCGGCAATGACGACACGGAGCGGTCCAACACGCGCGTGTGGCTGCCGGCCTGGGTGGGAAGCCACTTCATCAAGGTGTGCGTCAACGTGGTGCGTGGAACGACGCCACTGCTGCTCTCCAAGCGCTGGGCGAAGGACCTCGGTGGTCATCTGAACTTCGCCACAGACGAGATGCACTTCCAGAAGCTCAACGAGACGATCAAGCTCGAGACGTCTGGCGACTCCGAGGGCCACTACGTGATGGACCTGTGCACGGCCCCGGTGGCTGGCATGCGGCCGGCAGCCCGGCCGAGCTGGCAGACGGAGGAGGTGCAGGTGTTCAGCGCCACGGTGGAGCTCCCGGCGGTGGAAGTGGAGAAGGTTCCACCCCAGCCGGAGGCAGTGACCGACGACGACAGTCTGGACGGCGCGAACGATTCTCTGGGCGATGGCTCGCTTGGGGAGACGGAGCGCCCGTCGACCGCCAGTCCGACCCCGGCAGAGATGGATCGGCCGACTGAAGGTGTGCCAGAGCATGCGCTGATGACGGCTCAGGAGGCCCAGGTGGAGGATCTTCCCGAGGTGAAGGCTGTGACGCTGACCAAGAAGCAGCGCCGGACGTTGATGGCGGCGGCGGCGCAGGCCCGGTTGGACAACCGTGCGGATGTGGCAGTGCTGGAGCTGTTCTCCCCACTGCGGCTGGCCCAGGCCGCCGCGATGGCAGGCATGTCGAGTCTGGGGGCCTTCGATCTCAAGACGGGCTGGGACCTCGACGACCCGGAGGTGCGGCTGGATGTGGAGAACATCATTGAGCACGAGAAGCCATGGCTGGTGCTGATGAGCCCTCCGTGCCGGATGCTGTCGATCCTCCAGAACCTCACGGCCTGCCCGAAGGACCCGGCGAAGTGGATCCGCGACTACAAGCGGGCGATCGGCTACGTGGAGTGGTGCGCGCGGGTGGCGGACATGCAGACCCGCGGCGGCCGGCTGTTCCTGTTCGAAGCGCCGGCGCGGGCAAAATCATGGCAGGTCAAGGCACTGGTGGCGCTCGTGGACCGTTACCGGGAGCAGTTTTACCTGGTCACCAGCGCGGCGTGCGAGGCTGGCCTGAAGGAGCCGGGAACCGACCTCTACTTCAGCAAGCAGTGGCAGTTCCTCACCAACGACACCACGCTGGCCGAGGCAGTGGAGGCCAAGTGCCGCGGCGGCCACCAGCACACGGTGACGCTGGGCACCATGCGCGGAGGTACGAAGAGGAGCGGTTACTCGGAGACGTACCCGGAGGACCTGCTGGTGCGAGTGGTCGAGGGCGCGCTGGCAGCACTCGACACGAGGGACGCCATGAGCTTCATGGCGGAGGCGTTGGCGACGGAAGGGGACTTGCCGAAGCTGACGGAGGACAACATCAGGACCGCCCTGATGCGGCTCCACAAGAACCTGGGGCATCCTGGCGCGGACACCCTGGTGCGGGTGTTGAAGAACGGCGGCGCCTGTGAGCAGGCGCTGAAGATCGCGCGCCGGCTCACCTGCGATGTGTGTGACATGAACGTCCAACCCAAGGTGCTGCAGCCAGCGGCGCCGGCGAAGGATGTCCCACCGCTGCACACGATCAGCCTGGACGTCAAGCACTTCCCCGGGTGGATCGGCGGCCCGGTCACCGTCAAGGCGCTCAACGTGGTGGACACGGGGTCGGAGCTGCAGCAGGTGGAGCCCTTCTTCGAGCAGGAGACCTCGGCGGTGTTGCGGAGGCTCTACCACCACACCTGGGTGCAGCACTACCATGCACCGGCTCGGGTGAAGGTGGACAGTGGCACGACGAACCTCGGTTCTGACATGATGGAGGGCTTCGAGAAGGATGGCACCGCCATCGTCGACAGAGCAGCTGGAGACGCGCACGAACAGAACGCCGAGGCAGAAGTGCACGGCCAGTGGTTCGAGCGCATCCTCAAGAAGGTCATCGCCGAGCAGACGATCGACAACCAGGCGGACTGGCTGGAGGCCGTGGCAGCCTGCTGTGAGGCCAAGAACCGACTGACCAGGCGATCTGGCTACTCCCCGCTGCAGTGGGTGTTCGGCCGGGACCCGCCGCTGCCGGAGACGCTGAAGCCGATCGGCAATGACCCGGTGTGCAACTCGGCGGTGATGCACGACGAGGAGTTTGCCCGCCGGGCGGCGGTGCGGCAAGCGGCGCGCATGGCTACCGTGGCCCTGAAGGACGACAGGGCCATGAGAGCAGCCCTGGATGCGCGGCCGAGGGTCCGCCAGGTCTTCAAGGCCGGTGACTTCGTGGCCTTCTGGAGGCGCGGCAAGGGCAACTCCAAGAAGGCGGCCAAGGCCAGATGGCGAGGGCTGGCGCGCGTGGTGGGCAAGCTGAGGGACAACTACATCGTGTCCTTCGGCGGCCAGTGGCTCCTGACGGCGCCCTGGCAGCTGCGCCCAGGTACGCGGGAGGAGATCGTGGCGGCGGATCTGGAGGAGGACCTTCTCTCTCCGGACGCACTGGCGCGGGCCTCGGCGAGGAACCAGCAGCCGGGCTACATCGACATCACCGAGGAGGAGGCGCCGCCTGGAGCGGAGATCACATTCGACCCGGTGATCGAGGACCCGCGACCGGTGCCGACGATGGCACCAGAGTTGGAGAACCTGGAGGAGAACGCAGAAGAACCACCGGCGCCGGTGGAGCCGGACAACCCGAAAGGGTATGTCCGCTCGGAGGTGGAGCGGCTCGAGAGTCGGGTCAGGAGCCGGTCGCCCCCAAGGGCATCGACCGGTGCCCGAGGGTCGGCGGACCCGGTGGCGGAGGCGCTGCAGGACGCCACGCCGGCCGAAGTCGAGGGGCGGCGACGCATCAGAGTGAAGGAACCGCACCCCGAAATCCCAGAACCGCCGGCCAAGGTGATGAGGCCCACGGAGACCCTCTTCGTGGCTCGCGAAGACGTGAAGGTGGACGAGGTGCTGCTGGCGGAGGAGCGTCAGGTGTTCTATGTCAACCAACCACCCGGGGGTCTTCCCGGGCTACCAACGGAGTGCCTCCTCCGGCTGGAGGTGGCCGGTGACGATGGCGTGGAGCTGGAGGACTGCTTGCTCGCGAAGGGGCGCAAGGAGATCTACGAGTCCAAGGCGACGCCGGAGTTGAAGCAGCGCATCCACGACGCCAAGGTCACGGAGTGGAACACCATTCACGACGAGAAGCACGCGGTGACGGTGATCTCTCCAGAGGAGTCTCGGCACATCAAGTCGGTGAGCCCCGACCGGGTGCTCAAGTCGCGCTTTGTCTTCGTCGAGAAGGATGACGGCGTGGTCAAGGGCCGGCTGACGGTCAAGGGGTTCGGCGACCCGGACTTGCTGCAGCTGGTGGAGCGCGGCGACACGGAGGCCCCGACGGTGAGCCAGAACGCGAGGGCGATGGCTCTGCAACTCCTGGCGAGCAATCGCTGGAGGATGCAGATTGGCGACGTCAAGGGCGCCTTCCTCGAGAGCGACGCGCTGGACAGGCCCGAGGGGCCACTGTACATGCAGCAGCCGACGGGCGGCATCCCGGGGGTGCATGCCGACTCCATCGTGCGCATGGACCTGCCGCTGTACGGCCTGAACGATGCGCCGAAGCGGTGGTTCCGCAAGTTCGTGAAGGTGGCGCAAGGGGCGGGTCTTCGGCAGTCAAGGCTGGACCCCTGCCTCTTCTTCTGCCGGAGTCCTGATGGGACCCTCGAGGGCCTGCTGGTCATCCACGTGGACGACGTGATCACTGGCGGCGACGGCGTGCGGTACGAGAAGATCATCAAGGAGCTGCGGTCCAGGCTGCCGTTCCGCAAGTGGCGGATCGGCGACGGCGAGTTCTGCGGCGCGCAGCTGTGGCAGGACGAGCAGTTCAACATCCACATCGGCCAGGAGAAGTTCGCGAAGGGCATGCGGCTGCTGAAGGTGGACCGCACGGCCCCCGACGAGCGGGAGCTGACGCCTGCCGAGGTCTCGGCCTGCAGGCGCGCGCTGGGCGAGGGCAATTGGCTCCAGTCCCAGACCCGACTGGACATAGCTGTGCAGGTGAACATGGCACAGCAGCAGATGGGCCGCCCGACTGTGGCCACGCAAAAACTCATCAATCAGATGGTCCGCCGAGCGCGCCAGTTCGCGGATCTGGAGATCGTCATCAGATCCATCCCAGTTACCAACCTCACCCTCATGGCCCACACCGATGCGGCGTTTGCGAACGCCACTCGAGAAGGGACACAGGGAGGATATGTCATAGCAGCGGTGGACCGGGCGGTGATGAACGATTCTGAGAGCGAGTGGTCACCACTGGTTTGGAAGTCGAGCCGGTTGAAACGGGCGGTAGCGGCGACACTAGCGGGGGAAGTTCAAACACTGGCGGACGGGCTCGGGCACATGGAGTGGATGATGAGTATTATGCAGGAGGCGATCGACCCGAACTTCGAGCCGACACGGAGAGAGGAGTCTTTCTCGAAACGACCATCAGTGTGTGTCATTGACTGTAAATCGGCGTACGACAACATCACGGGGTCTGGGGCACCGGTGAAGGACAAGCGAACTGCGATCGACGTGGTCATCGTGCGAGAGTCGCTAGCTCGAGTATCGACGACATTGCGATGGGCTCCGACGACATGTCAGCTGGCCGACGGATTCACGAAGGACGAGGCGAGACCGATTGATCTGCTGCGAGCGGTGATTCGGTCCGGGCGGTATCAGCTCTTCGACGAGTCGATGCATCTTCAGAGAGCGGCAGAGGAGCGCAGGAGACGGCAGGAGCGTGGCATTGCAGCCAGCGCGACAGCTGCCACGGCTCAGACAAGGAGTTCACCCTCAGTGCATTCGGCCGGGGCTGGCACACAGAACCATGAAGTTCACGGCCCGCTGCGGCGTGCTGGCGATCCGCTGCCTTCTCGAGGTGCTGGCGGGCCCGGAGAACATGATCAACAACAGGGCCACGAGCAAGGGGCGCGTGGAGGCCAGCGTGCTGTTGGGGCGACGCGCAGCCGGGCGCATCACGGCAACCTACACGGTCAGCACGGGCAACGTCCAGGTGCAGGGCCCAGCGGCGGTGCTGGAGGAGGCGATGGACAACCTCCAGGCCCTGGACAGCATCTTCCACCATCTGCTGACGGTGGGCACGGAAGGAGTGCCGGCGGCGCCGGCGGGGCTGGAGAATATCGTGGACGGCTTGCCGGAGGAGCCGTACACCTGCTACGTGGAGGCAGCCAGCGAGCTGGAGCAGGAGGACACGGTCAGCGTGTCCAGCGTGTGGAAGCCATTGCAGACGGTTCCGAGCGAGGAGGGCTACATGACGGCGATCGAGAAGATCATGAACGAGGGGATGGAGCAGCTGAAGGACTACCCGACGTGGCGCGAGAAGTTCGTGCGCACCATGGTCGAGGGGTTTGGGGCAGCCCGGCCTTCTTCCTCGGACTAGGAGACGGTCTCGTCTCCAGGTGGGGCATACACGTCAACGAAGGTGGATGACGAGGACATGGGCAATGGGGACACGATGGGCGCCCGCACTACTTTGCGCAGTGCGTCGCGGCGTTCGGCCCGGTAGACGGCCAGAGGGGTGAGGCTGTGAGCGGGCTTAGCTGCAGAGGCGACGAATGCCTGCTCGTCTTATCCATTTTCAATTTTCACTCGTAGAGAGTGGTAGCAGTGACAGACGAGCAGGCTCTTCTTCTCTTTCCCCTTCTGCCCCTTCCTTCTCTTTTCTCCGCAGCCTTCCAGGCTCTGGCACCTTGGCCCAGGGAGGCCAGACGGCCCCCATTCCTGCCGCACAGGAGTGCGGCCACGCGACAGAGACAGGCGCGGGCGCGCCTGAGAAACCATCCTTCTGG
>CAUYUJ010003536.1:323051-380551 GCA_963575745.1 Prorocentrum cordatum | reverse complement strand
ACTTTCAACGCCCATTGTTGTTAAAGCGGTGCCGCTTTTGCGCACAGGGTCCATCAGATGCTATACCGTAAATTTCGAAAAGAGAAGCAGCAAAACGGCGTGCGCGCTTGGATCTGGCCCCCTCGCAGCCCCCGAAAGCCGCCAACCACAGGTCTCGCCTGCCCAGGGTCACTCCTGCGTGTGGGCTCCTTTGGCGGCTTCTTCTGCGGCCTCCCCCTGAGATCTGGGCGTTGCAATGTTTTCACCAGGCGTTTTCGCTGAGTTTCGGGCCTTGGTGCCATCACGCCCAGAGGTCTGAGGCTCCGGAGATACTGGGGCGGCCAGTTTTTGGCTATTTTCGAGCTCTGGGGGCCCTCAACGGGCCGCAAGACCGTCAAAAAACGACTCTGTACAACAACGTCTCTAGGGAAGTTGTGCTGACCTCTCGGGGTCCACGCGTCGGGAAAAAGGAAAGCGCCGGCTGTCTGGGCAGATGAATCCAGCTAGGAAAGCTCAGCAGAACTATGGGGGTCCAGTGCTCCGACTGTGGTTTTTGGCCATGTTGCAATTTTTCCGCAATGTCGGATCTCAGGTTTGGGCGACCGCTTCGGCGGCGGCCATTCGTTTTGGCTTCGCGTCCTGCGTGGGCCAGCCCGGGTGGTTCGTGTGGGGCCACGGCCAGTGGAGAGGCCATGGTGTGCGGGAGGGAGGGGGGCGGTAGGAGGATGGCGGAGGAGAAGCGTGGAGGAGGAGGAGGAGGGTGGAGGAGGGGGGTGGGAGAGAGAGAGAGAGGAAACGTAGGAGGAGGAGAGGTAAGGTAAGCAGGATGTGATGTGGTGGATTTTCATTTGCGATCCCACAGGGCCGAAACGGTGGTGGTGACGAAAAGCGTAACCGATCAATCCGACGAGGCCTCGTTGGACTGCGCGGGCTGCGTATTGGCTCGTCCCTGCCCGCTACGCCCGGAGGGCGCAAAAACGTGGAGGACATCGGACGAGTCAGCGGCCCACGTGGCCCGAAGACAAGGCGCAGCCTACGGGGCGACCCGCGCAGGAGCCCAGCCGAAACCCGGGCAGAAGCCAGGCAATATTGAGGAGATGGACCCCAACTCGGAGACTGAATCGGGGCCCAGCATCGACGTCTGCCAGGCCGACCAGATCGCGTACATTACCACGGGGGGCGCGCAGGTCCTGAGCGCCAAGTGCTGTCGGGATACCGCGAGGCAGGGCCCCGTCCACCTGCTGGTCGAGGATGCGGCGATCTCGGATGTGCGCGACGCCCCGGAGGAGGGCGGCGCTTGCACGCTCAGGGCCTGTCCGCATCACGCAGGCACCAACGAGAGTCAGGCCGCCCCGAGGAGATGCGCCCGCTCTCACTGCCGCCGCGAGAGGACCGTCGAGAAGGACGGCTTCTCCCCCTGTGCGGTCCACGCTGCAGATCGAACGGCGGGCTGGCGTAGTCGCTCGGGCACGCCGCAGCCGGAGGGGGATCGCCAGGCCAGCGCCCGTCGGTCAGACAGGAGGGAGGCCAGGAGGCCCTCCGGCACTGCGGCCAGGAGGGGCAGCCAGGCCAAGGCAGAGGCAGGATCAGCCTGGCTGGTCCGCGTGCGAGACCCTCTGGCGAACGCCGAGGCCGAGTGGGGCGCGAACTACAGCTTCCCCGCGCGCCTCATCGGCGCCGCCGTGGACAGCGCGGACGACGACCCGAGGGCGAGCGTGGAGGCCGCGGGCTTGGGGCTGACCTTCTCCATCCTGGACGGTGCCTTCCCAGCGCCCAGGGCGGAGCTCCTCGACGAGTTCGTGAGCGCCCAGCCCCCCGCCATCGGCTGGAAGTCGGGGGTGGCGATCACGACCGCGGGAGCGGCGCCAACTGCCGGGGGGGCAGCCTGAGCCCCGCGTCGGCGATCGCCCTCAGCAAGGAACGCAGCAGGCGCTACATGGCCAAGCGCACCAAGTCCAGGAGTCGCAGCGCCACTTCTACGAGGAGGGACACGCGGGGCGACCTCGACGCGAAGCTCAGGGAGGCGTAGGCGTAGGGCGAGGAGCAGAGGGCGCACGACCCGCGCGTGGCGCTCATCTCGAACTACCTCGGCAAGCGTGCAGAGGGCCAGACGGACGCAGGCGCGCGGTGCGCCATCTCGCGCCATAACGGCGTGCGCAGACACGAGGTGCTGGCGGAGCTCATCGAGGCGGCGGATGCGATGCACGACGGCGTCATCGGCGAGGTCGGCCCCAGCCTCGCGCGCAGATGTCTGGCGACATGGAGCAAGGAGCTCGAGGGAGGAGAGGGCGGCCAAGCGGCTGGCAGACCCGACAGCCCACTCCCCCCACCTCCGGCTTGGAGCCCCGACGACCGCCACAGGGCGCAGGCCTCAGGGCCCATGCCTGCGCTCCCAAGGTCCTGGGGGCGCCCCGCAGGCGCTTCCGCGCACTGGGTCGGCCCGCCGGGCCCGTCCCCGTCGGGGCCCAGGCCGGGCGTGCCACCAGGCTGGGGCTTTGTCGGCTTCGGGGATCGGCCGCCAACGCTGCAGGCGCCCGCTGCCTTCGACCGGGGCGCGTTCTACGGATCGGGCGGGGCCAGCTCGACTTCCCCTTGGGCCGAGAGGCAGCCCCGGCAGCCGTCGTTCGTGGAGCGGATCACGCGGCCGCGCGAATGGCATGCAGGAGCCCCTTCGATGCCCCAGGAGGAGCGGACCCTGAGGGCCCCGCAACCTGAGTCGGAGCTCGGCATAGGGTTGCACAACTTGGTCAAGGAGCTGGGCCGGGCCAACAAGCACTCCGAGGAGTCAGGTGGCGCGGCCAAGGGCACCATCGCCAGCATCGGCCGCGCGGAGGAGCAGCTGGTGTACATGGCGAGGGACCTTTAACTGAATAGGGGGGGGGGCTTCCGTCAGGAGGTCAAGGGGGGGCTAGCTGAGCCCCCCTTGCTTTGGACAAACGGGGAGGTGGGTAGCTTCCGGAGCGCGAAATGGGGGAGAGGGGGTACCTTCCGAGGGGCGGAGAAAAAGAGAGGAGGGGGGGGCTTTCGAC
Source organism: Prorocentrum cordatum (assembly GCA_963575745.1). Classification (NCBI taxonomy): domain Eukaryota; class Dinophyceae; order Prorocentrales; family Prorocentraceae; genus Prorocentrum; species Prorocentrum cordatum. The sequence goes on along the minus strand of CAUYUJ010003536.1, from coordinate 377,543 downwards.
AGGGAGGTTCGGTGGAAGGGGGGTGGTAGCCAAGCCTCCCTCCCGTCTTATGCTGCTGCAAGCCCAAAAAACTGGGACCAGACCGGCCTGTGATGTGGTGGAAAAGGGGGAGGAGGATGATGATGCTCGAGGGGGCGGACGTGAGGGAGGAAGGGTGAGATGAGACGGGGAAGGACACTGACAACGAGCTGGCGATCGGGTCGAGGACTCCGCTGCTGGCGGCCCGCTGCCAGCAACAAGTGCAGCGTGAGAGGGGCGTGATGGGGCGGGCGCCAACCTGTGGAAACACTGGCGGGGAGGAGGTTTCGAAGGATTCGGCTTTGTGGTTCTCGGGGGTCCAAGTGGTTCCTCGTGTTTGTCTTCGTGCCCATCCCCTCCGCTCCTCGTGCTCCTGTCGTTTCCTCAGCTGCTGCTCCTTCTCCTCATGCCGCTTCTCCTCCTCCGCCTGGCGTTGGCAGTGGGCTGTAAGCCGTTTGCTGTGTGCGGCTGTCGCGGCTTCCTGTCCTGGCAGCCTCTCCTGCAACAGCGCCGTCTGTGTGCACCTGCGTATCCTCTGCGCGGCCCATGATTGCTCATGACGGCTGTGCGTAGCTCAGGACGTATCGGCGCATCTTAGCACAACACGGCGTGGCTTGGCGTGGCATCGTGCGTTCTAGGGCAGGCTGCACTGACATAGCCACGATGTGGCTCTTGCGCATGCCCTGAATCAAACCATCACAACGGTGCAAATTATAATGTGGGAGCGGAGTGGGTACCTTTCGTCCCATCGCCTGACCATGCATTGCTTTGAGGGAGCCCCACATCGAGTATGGACTTTGGTCCCCGCTTGCCAGATCCTCCTGCTGGCGCCCGCCACCCGGGCTGAGCCTGCCCTGCGGGTGGCATACCTTTTCGGCGTGGGATCATTTCGGCGGTGACCGCTTCCCCAGGGGCCCGCCTTGCCAGGGCTTGTCCTCCTCCTCGTCGCTCCTGCTCCCTCCGCCTCTCTCCTCCCTCCTCCCTCCTTCTCCTCCTCCTCCTCCTCCTCCTCCTTCTCCTCCTCTCTCCAGGCCCCGCTCCCCCCCGAGCACGACGGAGGCCTTGGCATCCGCCGATCCGTTTCTTCTCGGTCCTCGGCCCCAGGGGCCCCAACCGCTTCCCCGTGCGCACAGCTCTTCGTCACAGGTCCGCTTCTTGTGCCCCCAGGCCCGATGACCGACCCTGGAGGCCGCCAGCTGGGAGCAACCGCCGGCCGAGAGCTCGGATCGTCGGAGCCCTGGGGGGCCCTGGCCTCCCAGAGGGGGTCCGAGCAAAGGGGCTCTGAGGATCGCGCCGCCTCACCGATGCACCGATGCATCGCCGATGCGGCTTGATGTGGAGCCCGACGTTCTCCACGCCGACGCTCCCGATGCATCGGCGATGCGGCGCGATCCTCCGACCCCATCTATTCGGACCCCATTTGGGAGGCCCCCAGTCGAAGAGGGGGGTGAGTGAGGACTCTCCTCCTCTTCTCTTTCTCCCTCTCCCTCTCCCTCTCCCTCTCCTCTCCTTATTATCCTCTCCTTCTTCTCTTTGTCCCTCTCCCTCTTCCTCTCCCTCTCCCTCTTCTTCTTCTTCTTCTTCTGCGTCCCCCTGCCCGCTGGCCGCCGAGGCCGTCGGGGCGCCCACGCCCCTCGTCGGCGCCTGCGGCCTGGGACCGCCCGCGCCCCCCGCGGCGTGGCGCCCACGTTTGCCCGGCGGGGCCTTCCAGCCACCCGTGCCGCCGCGCCTGGTCCGCCCGCCGCGCCGGGCTGGCGGCCTCGGGCCGCCCCACGGCGCTGCCGGCCGCCCGCCGCACGGGGCCGCCGCGGCAGGGCCGCCCCTGCGCGGCGGCGCCCTCGGCGCGCGGGGGCCCCCGGCCCTCCACGGGCCGCGCGCAGGCAGCGGGCGGGGCTCTCGGCGGGGCGCCGGCGCACCAAGGGAGGGCGCCAGTTCCTCCCCCTCCTCCCCCTCCTCCCTCCTCCTCCTCCTCCTCCTCCTCCTCCTCCTCCATCTCCTCCTCCTTCTCCTATTTTCTCCTCCTCCTCTCCTCCTCTTCCTCCTCCTCCTCTCTCTCCTTCTCCTCCCTCCTCCTCTCCCCTCCTCCTCCCCCTCCCCCTCCCCCTCCCCTCCTCCTCCTCCCCCTCCCCCCTCCCCCTCCCTCTCCTCCTCCTCCTCCTCCTCCTCCTCCTCCTCTTCCTCCTCCTTCTCCTCCTCCTCCTCCTCCATTTCTTTTTCTTATGAATGACTTCTCCCTGTCGCACCCCGAGGCGAGTTTTTAGGGCGGGCTGGGCGTTTCGCCAGAGACTTCCTCACCATTTCTGATTCTGAAGCTTAAAAAGTGGCAACAGCTTCACAGCTGGAGGGCGGTTGGTTTTCAAAATGTGGCTCTCGCCTTAGCGCCGCGCACATTCGTTTCAAACAACTGCAAGAGTTTCACGGATTGAGGTCGATTCCCTCTCAAAATGTGTCTCTCGCTTTAGCGCTGCGCACATTCGTATGAACAATTGGCAACATGTCCACGGATTGAGGATGGGTGGTTTTCAAAATATGGCTCTCGCCTTAGCGCCGCGCACTTTTTGTTGTAAACAAAGTGCAAGAGTTTCACGGATTGAGGGCGGGTGGTTTTCAAAATGTGGCTCTCTCCTTAGCGCCGCGCACATTCATTTCAAACAACTGCAAGAGTTTCACGGATTGAGGTCGGTTCCTTCTGAAGATGTGGCTCTCGCCTTAGCGCCGCGCACAATCGTTCTAGACATTCGCAGGATTTTCACGGATTGTGGGCGGTTCCTTCTTGAAAATGTGGCTCTCGCCTTAGCGCCGGGCGCGTTCGTTCATAAATTTGGGACAGTTTCACGGATTCCCATGATGCCGGTGCATCAGATATGTAGATTCGCGGTGTTGTGAAGTCGCACAAGTGGCGTTCTGGCACGATTCCGGATCATCAAGACGCAGCAGTCAGGTTTATCCGTGGCGTTGAAATGAACAATGTTTTGGCATGTTTCAGGGTCTTCAAGGGTGTCTTCCAACGAGGCGATTCCCTCAATGGAAATGAATCTATGAAGAGGTAGCTTGGAGGGAGGGTTGATTCAACATCGTTGATCATTCTTTGGTTTACACTGGTTCTCCTCCTCCTCCCTCTGCCTCCTCCTCCTCCTCCTCCTCCTTCCTCCTCCCCCTCCTCCCCCAGTCGTCGTCCTCCTGCTCCTTCTCCTCCCTCCTCCTCCTCCTCCTCCTCCTCCTCCTCCTCCTCTTCCTCCTTCCCTCCTCCTGCTCCTTCTCCTCCTCCTGCTCTTCCTCCTCCTCCTCCTCCTCCTCTCCTCCTCCTCCTCCCCCCCTCCCCCAATCGTCGTCTTCCTGCTTCTTCTCCTCCCTTCTCCTCCTCCCCTCCTCCTCCTCCTCCTCCTCCTCCTCTTCCTCCTCCTCCTCCTCCTCCTTTTCCTCCCCCTCCCCCTCCCCCTCCTCCTCCTCGTCGTCCTCCTCCTCCTCTTCCGCCTCCTCCCCCTCCTCCTCCTCCTCCTCCTCCTCCTCCTCCTCCTCCCCCTCCTCCTCCTCCTCGTCGTCCTCCTCCTCCTCGTCCTCCTCGTCCTCGTCCGTAGCCATTTGGCTCAAGCCATTTTGGCTCAAGCCGAGGGGGCGGCCCAAGGCCCCCGTGCTTTCTCAGCTTCTGCGCTTGCCCCCTCGTTCCCTTTCTCATTCCACCTACTGATGCCGCCTTACCTGGTCTGCCCGAATTGTGGGTGGGCCTCATGGATCTATGAGTCTAACCCGCGAGAGACATGCAAGTATTGTTCAACTGGCGTGGCCGCGACCGGGAACATGCTGAACATGGGCGTGACAGTCGGCGGCGCGACCGTTCTGGGGTGCGCACTGACAAAGTTGCATTTTTCGTGGAGGCCAACAACTCTGGCCTTGATGATGATGATGATGATGATGATGATGATGATGATGATGATGATGATGATGATGATGATGATGATGATGATGATGATGATGATGATGATGATGATGATGATGATGATGATGATGATGATGATGATGATGATGATGATGATGATGATGATGATGATGATGATGATGATGATGATGATGATGATGATGATGATGATGATGATGATGATGATGATGATGATGATGATGATGATGATGATGATGATGATGATGATGATGATGATGATGATGATGATGATGATGATGATGATGATGATGATGATGATGATGATGATGATGATGCTGATGCTGATGATGATGATGATGATGATGATGATGATGATGATGATGATGATGATGATGATGATGATGATGATGATGATGATGATGATGATGATGATGATGATGATGATGCGGTTGAGTATGCGTCCCTAACGGATGTTATAGCATCCGCTGAATGTCATCTTCGTGACCTTCAGTTGATATCTAGTCGTACTGATGGTGCAGGTTCCCTTGACGAGCTCATTAAAGAGACGAAGAACCGGTTTTATTGCCATCGCGATTCTAGGTCTGCTCTCTTACCACCACCTTTGCAATCTGAACGTGCTGCTCAGCGAGCGCATTGGGTACAGCTTAAGTTAACTAAGGTGGATAAGATTATAATGGAAGCTACCACTATGAGGGACGAGGCTTTGGCTACAGCTACGGACTGCGACGGGAGGATCCACAACCTGCGCATGAAGAGGGACAGTCTTGAGTTGGACCTCAAGGACTGGGAGGATAACAGGAGGATCTTCGGAATGAGCTTCCCTTGCCTCCCCCGCCCAGCTCGGACCCTGACCTTGCATTCCTCCGCCGCCGCCTGGACAGGGGGGGGGGTCCAGAAGGTGATGATCCTGAACTCGATGCCGCTTTGGAGCTACTCGAAGGGCGCCTCAAGGATGCCCCTCCTCCAGAGGATCAAGGGGGTTCCCTGGTACGCCCTGGGGAGGGCGAGGACGAGGACGAGGACCAGGAGGAAAGGACAAAGGCAAGGGTGGTCGTCTTGTTCGAGGACCTCCTGCTGCTGTCCCTGCTGCTGCTCCTCATGCTGATGCTGATCCTACGTCTGGGCCTGCCCGTCAGAACCGTTATTCGGCCTTGAACTACGAGGGCGACGAGTTGGAGGACGATGACTTGGAGGATGAGGGCGTCCGTGAATCTGCCACCCCCTCCGATGAAGACATGGACACTTCAGAATGGGACCGTCATCGTCGCCGGCGCCTGCAGGTCTCGGCTGGATACGCTGCCTCTGGAGGGGACCAGGCTCAGAGGTCTGGGGGGTGGCCCACACCATTGCCCTAGTGGCAGTTCACATCCAGGCCTCCAGCGGCGGGTCAGCCAGGCCCGACCGCCTGTACCTCATCGAGTATTGTCCCTCCGAGGTCCAAGCGATCCGCCAGAAACCGTGGTGTGCGTGGATGTCGGCTCGCCACTGCCAACATAACGTCGTGGGCTTCTGGGCCGGCGCTGTTATCTGGCATTGATTTTGATGCGTTGTGTATCCAGGAGCTTTTGAGGCCTTCTGGGAGCATGGACGAGTGCGTGCGGCAGGCGCATCGATCTGGCTATCGTGCCCTGTTTTATCCTCCATTGAAACCTCTTGCGTTGGGAATTGCAGACGCCCCTACTCCTTCCCGCTTCTTGTCTTACACTTGGTATGGTGTTGTGCCCAGTGGTGTAGCCTGCTATTATGTATATTTGCATTCAGGGCAGGACTTGGCAACTCGCGAAGCTAGTACCGAGTTATTGTACCAGATTGCCCAGTTCATCAAGACTGTCAATGCTCCGTTCCTGATTGGCGGTGATTGGCAGATGGAGCCCACCCAGCTACAGGAATCTGGTTGGCTGGAGCTCTTGGGCGGCCTTTTGGTTTCGCTTTGCGAGGTTATTTACGCTTCGGGGACAGACGCCGCCTTGATCGAATCTTTCATTGTGCACCCTTTTTTTTGCACAGGACGTGCGCTGTTGGGTACATCCCACCACAACGATTTCAAAGCATCAGCCTGTTGTCTTCGAGGTCCAGTCGACTTGTCAACGCCGTCTTGTGAGAATGGTTAAGCGGCCCCCGTCCACTCCGGTGGCTATTCCGCAAGGTTGTGCTCCTTGCCAGAGTATGACGACATCTTTCGTGGGGGTCTGAATTCCGATACGTTGGACGGCGCGTTTTCGTTGTAGCTCCAGCGCGCTGCTGGAGAGCCAATGGGTCTCCTCCAGAGGGGCGCTTCCAAACGGTGATAGTGGGGTCAGCCTTTGGAGACGCGGATGGTTTCAGCATCTCTGCTGTGTAAGGGGCCGTCCTGCTGCTGGATTCATGCTCGTGTGTGGAGGCATCTGACGACGAGATTGGGTGTTCTCATTGTTTTACGGGAGGCTTCCAAGACCACCGACTCATGCACCTGTGGTTTTGAGATACGCCGTTATCGACCTATCCCTCGTGAAGGCCAACCTCCTCTTAGAGCATGTGCGGCATCTTCCGTCTCTTTCCCTACCTGGCCTGCTTGATTTGCAAGCCCATGTTGATGAGCTATGTAGCTTCTGTATTGGAAGTTCGAACAGCTTCCGAACGTCATCAATCATGGAAGAAAGGGGCGAACATAGAGGCGGTCAAGGGTTTTTCTGCTGCCTGTCGTTTCCTCAGAGGTTCTGATGCTTGGGTGGACTTCGACCTGGATCCCGAGTTGGTTGATGAGCCTCTGGGTATTCCGATGCATCATGTCATCATGTGAAATCTCGTCAGAACTTCTGGCACCCCATCTGGGGCGTGGGTTCGGATTATCAGGGGCCTGCTTTCCCCCCGCTCGCTGACTCTGACATGGGGCGCTTGGTGATGCCGTCGCTTCGTCAAATTGTTAAGCTTGCTTCACGGTTCGAGATTAGGGTCAGCGTTCGTTGTTATTGGTTCCATCCGCGCCACGTGGCGCAGCTCTCGGAAGGCGCTCTGATTTGTCTCATCGAGCTATGGCGCGCGATGTTACGCGCTGGCCGCCCGCCTGATCAGACGAGCCACGTGGTCATGTCCTTGATCCCGAAGGGCGCTGCTGATCGTCCTGTCGCCTGCTTTGCTACCACAGTTCGCATTCTTACGCGCTGGCTTCGCCGCACTGAGGGGCGGCGGTTTGCTGGATCTACTTCTCGGGAGTATCTCTTTGGCACTGCAGGTGAGTTCTCTTTGGCATGCGTCTGGGGGCAGTCCGCGATGGCTGAAGTGGCCCATGCTCGCGGCTGGGGCAGCTTAGCTTTGCTGTTTGATATTGCAAAGGCCTTTGAGCATGTTCTTCACCACATATTGGTCCCCCGGGCCTTGGCGCTGGGATTCAATCCCTGGCTCCTGAGATTCCTCCTGAAACTCTACACGGGGCCCAGGTTTATCTCGGTGCAGGGTATTTGTGGCGATGCTGTCAGGGCGACTAGGACGATCATTGCGGGCTGTACGTTCGCGGACTTGTCGATGAGGTCAATGATCGTACCGGAGCTCGATGCTCAGACTGGGCTTCATCGGCGCGCTCAGTGCGGAGTTGTTGCCGACGACGTTCAGATTGTCGTGATCGGCACTGTGCGTTTCTTGATTGACCAAGGGCCGATCGTGGCTGCCTCGATGATGCGGTCCTTGTCCGAGAACGCCTGCCTCCCAGTGTCTCTGGAAGCCAAGAAGCTTATTTTGTGGTGCTCTGACCCTTCCGTTGCGCAGGTGGTGATCGAGGCTGCGCCAACGCTTTTGCGCCCGTCGCCGGAGACGCTCCCAGCTGTGGTGCGCAAGCTCGGAGTGGATTTTGCGCTGGCGCCTCGGCGCGGGCTGCTTCGCAGAGTCTGGAACATGCGTCTCGAAGATGTTTCGCAGAGGGCCAGGCGAGCCGCGCGGCTTCGCAAGGCGGGGGGCCCTGTCGGCCGATTGGTTCGGCAGAGGCTCATGATTTCTGCTACCTATGGTGTTTCCGTTCTGGGCATGAGCACACCCGAGATCAAAGAGTTCCAGTCTTCTTATCGCGTTGCTTTCTCATCTCGGTCCCATCGTTGCATCGCTATGGACCTCGCGCTCGACGAGATTGTCAATCCCGCTGTTCCTTGCCATGCCGATGTGGTTATGATGTAGTTGGAATCGCTGTGGAATGAAGAGTACCCGCGGCATTTTCTTGACGGGGCCCTGACTTGGCAATATCTTACGTATCCTTGGAGACTCATTGGGACGACCTTTGAGGTCCTGCTTCTGCCCTTGTTGCCGCGTTGTTGCGGCTCGGGCGGCGCTTTTCTTTGACGTCCTTGCGGGTAACCCTTGGGGGTCATGAGGTTGACGTGAATACCACTTCTCCTCGGGATGTTGCAATTGTTGTATCTTGGGGTGCAGACGTATGGGGCTGGTGTCAAGCTGTGATCCATCGCCCTCTTCTTGCTCACTTGGATGGCCTTCTTTACCTGCCGCCGCTGAGGAAGCTCGTTGAACGTTTGGGTCGGCAACAAAGTGTTTGCTTGCGCGCAGTACTGACCGGGTCGCTCCGCTTATCCTTGGAATGCTCATTATGTGGGCAGTTGTTGTCGGATGAGATTTCGGCGCTACACCATTTGATCTGGGGCTGTCCTGTCTTGTTGGAAGATCGGCGCACATCTGGGCGGCCGGTGCGCGTGGAACGAGTTCGAGGGAGGTTTTCCGCGGATCTTTTATGGCATTCGGCCTTGGTGCCCGACCCTGAGCGTGTTCTCCGCCGCCCTCTTCTGCGTTTCGAGGTCCGCTGGGACTTCCCTGGTGGGCCCGATCAGCCCTTGTTGAACTCGCCCATTTTTGGCGACGGCTCTGGCCTCTACGGGCCGTTCCCGCGCGCCTTTCGATGTGTTTTTTCGGACATGTCCGTAGGCCCCAGTGGATCTGCACGAGTGGTCGCGTACGGAGCCGACCGTGGACTACATCAGTGTGTTCCTGGGTCAGAGTCTCTCGCGCTATTGGCTTTCTTGCTTTGTTCTGTGCCTGATCAGCGTGGTCGCTACGAGTATTTCGGCGATTGTCAATATGGGTGATAGATACATGGTCAACCCCTGAGGCCCGCTCTACCCCGCGCGCCGGAATTTGGGAACGCGTCCATTTAAAAACCAAAGATATCGGCTATGATTTAATTTTATGCGCAATGTAACCGCTCATCTTGATGTCATGTCGCCCGCCCAGGCGGCGTGGACGACCTTTGGCAACGCGCATGCTGATGCGTGTGCTCGCCGTGGAGCGCGGCTGCATCCCGTGGACATTGCCGCTATGGAGCGCTTATCCCGATCTCGTATCGTAGTCGAGCATGTGGGTATGTTTGTTTCTCACATGGTCGCCCGAGCCCTCGAGAAACTCGAAGGTATCCCCCGCCCAGCCCCTCCTCCCCCTCCATCCTCCCTCTCCCTTTCCCTTGTTTTCCCTCTTCGCGGTGTGCCGCATGAGCTGGTATGGGGCCAAGACGTCCAGCGTTTCCGGTGCGCGGCGTGCTGGTTGTCCAGTCGCCACAAGGTTGTCTTGGCGAGAACCGCCTGCAGTACCCCTCGTGGTACGGGGCATGTGGTTCCCAAGACGAGCAGGTACATCTTCTGTACGTTATGTGGCTCGTACTTGTCCACAAATGCAGCGCACCTTGCGGCCCAGTGCAATCAGGAGACGGCTTCTGCCACATGCCGTGGCTGTCTCGGGCGCCTACTCGGCGGACTTGACCCGAAGCGAAATGTCTCCCTGGGCGCGGTGGTTCCCGCCACCCCCAGGTTATACAGTGAACTTGGGGATCCCTCCACAGTGGACCCCAGCCTAGCTTTGGCCCCACACATTTCGTTTACGATCTTTGGCTGTCGATCGCAAAATCACCGACGGTCAAAATGACCGAGGTCAAAATGACCGACGGTCACCAGGATTCCAATGCCATTGTGGTGTACGTGGGGCGTGGGCGTCCCTGATGGATGAATGACGATTGTCATGATGTGCATGTGAATGATGTGATGTTGTTCTCGCTATGTCTATGTTGGCGATTGGGGAAAAAACCACACTGTGGTGTGCACGCCGCGGCTGTGTCCGACAAGACTGGCCATACTGCTGGTGCGTGTTGCGCTCGGGCGTGCCCGCCCGCATGTTCGCCCTTCTTCCACCTCCCCCTTCTCGCCCTCCCCCTCCCCCTCCCCGTCCCCCTCCTCCTCGCCCTCCTCCTCCTCCTTTTCCTCCTCCTCCTCGTCCTCCTCCTCCTCGTCCTCCTCCTCCTCCCACTCCTCCTCCTCCTCCTCCTCCTCCTCCTCCTCCTCCTCCTCCTCCTCGTCCTCCTCCTCCCCGTTCTTCAGGTGGCTTCTCAGCGGGGCCCCGCAGCGTGTTGCCTGCCCGTCGGGCCCGCGCGCGGCCGCCCGCAATTGCGCAGGCCCCCAGCGCCCTTGGCGCGAGACGGACCTGGCGAGGTCCAAGTCCCCAGTGCGGCACCGCCGCCTGAAAAAGGCGGAGGGTGGCAGCCAGACGACGATTACGGGTGCTTCGAGACCGACAGCTGTTAGCGCAGCATCACGGAGGCGCGCCGCCACTGCTACGCGTCATGGTGCAAAAGTTTCGAACACACCATCCATCATCAGCTACGTGGAGATGCGAATGTGGTACCATCATTTGGATGACAGCTCCGGCCTGCCACCAGTGCCTCATCCAAGATGCTCCAGATCAAACCCGTGGGTTTGTACGGCAGCCGTGGCTAAGGCAGCAGTCGCCGCACCCACGTCGAGGCCGAGACCTTTCAGTTCCACGAGATCGATCCGACAAACCGCGGCAGGGCACATCGCCTGCAAGAGGCATCTCACCCGCCCGCGATCGTGTACAACCCCGAGAGCTTCGGGAACGTGTAGCGTCGGAGGTGGGGGTGATCGACAACAACGACACCCTACATATCAATTATGCAAATGTGTTGTTGAACCAACGTGCCATGCCACCTAGAACGGCGAGTAGTCATCCATTATGGGGCCCACCGCCGACCGACCAAGCGACGGAGGAGGACAAGGAAAAATGCCGCAATCGGGTGGCATCGCAGCTATCAGCTTTGGACACTCTCATCATAGAGAGACCACAGAGAATCGCCTTCGAGGCCAGGACGTCAACCATCGCACCGAGGAGTATTTCCTGGCTTTGGCCATGATCCACGGTGCCAGGGGTCCGTCAATACAGCTTGCCCGCCAGGTGGGAGCTATCGCCAGAGCCGAGAAGCGCATGATGATGCAGTCCGGGTTGGAGAAGGCCCAGGGGCGCGTCGTCGCACTGACACAGGATCTCCAGAGGCAGGTGCAGGATCAGGAGTACATGAAGCAAGCCGAGTTCGAACTGCAGACAACTGCTGCGCAACATTGTCCAGCCACACCGCAAGCTGGACAACCATATGCGCCTATGGCTCAGTCAGCGTCAGTCCCTGCAAGGGGTATGGCTGGCTCATCATCATCATCGGCGCACTGGCAAGCCAACAAACCAGGACTGGCAAGCCAACGAATCAGGACAGACAAGCCAGCAAATCAGGACAACAAGTATAGGCGCATAACCTCATGGGCTTGGCCGCCAACTTCCAGGCGCTCTTCATCTACATAACTGCGCAGGCCGCCCCAGGAGCGATTGGCACAGTGACAGCAGCAGCACGTGCAGATCAGAACATGGGGGCTTCCGCCTTTTCCCTTCCAGCGTCGCATTCAGCCTGTAGGGGCGCCCAGGTCAGCGTCTCGGACTGCCTCGAGGGCCCCGGCCAGGGCAGAGGGAGCAGCGATGGACACAGATCGCGAGATGAGCCCACGTTCGACAGAGCGTGCACGCAGGGGTGGCGAGGCCTGCCCCGTAATATCTTAAGCTTTCCTGCTTTTCCAGATGGGCTTCCGTCCGACGCCCCGCCACCCCCCCCGCCTCGCGTGGTCCTCCCATTTCTAGATCTGCGGTCGGCCGTAGCTCAGATGTTGGAGCCGTGGCTCTTCGTCTTAGATGCTTTCCCGCCCCAAGTTTTGTGGGCGGAGGTTACCCGCAAGGCAAAAACCCGAACGCGCAAGGCGCAAAAACAACCACAGGCCAAATACATCGTTTTGGCCTGTGGAGTGCGGGCGGGCCTAGGACCACGACGCGCAAGGCCACAAAGAACCCCACAGGCAAAAACCCAGGTCATGATTCTTCCTTTGGGCTCCAGGAGCTCCACAGGCAAAAACCCAGGTCACGATTCTTCCTTTGGGCCCAGGGAGCTCCACAGGCCAGAGCCCGTGGGCCGCGCCACAGGAGCAGCGGAGCAGCGCAGCACCCTCCCGCGCGCGCTCCTGGCAGGGCCCAGAGGCCCGACGCGCAAGGTCCAACAAAATATTCCACAGGCCAAAACCAGGTCACGATTCTTCTTGTGGGGCCCTGGGTGCTCCACAGGCCAAAGCCCAGGTCACGATTCTTCCTTTCGGCCCCGGGGGCTCCACAGGCCACCACCCGTGGGCCGGGCCACGGGAGCAGCGGAGCAGCGCAGCACCCTCTCGCGCGCGCTCCCGGCAGGGCCCAGGGGCCCGACGCGCAAGGCCAAAGAGTGAAGCCCCACAGGCCCAATCCCAGGTCACGATTCTTCCTTTGGGCCCCGGGAGCCCCACAGGCCAAAACCCAGGTCACGATTCTTCCTTGGGCCCGAGGAGCTCCACAGGCCAGGACCCAGGTCACGATTCTTCTGTGGGCCGGGCCACAGGGGCAGTGCAGCAGCGGAGCACCCTCCTGCGCGCGCTCCCGGTAGGGCCCAGGGGCCCGACGCGCAAGGCCAAAAAAGAAGCTCCACAGGCCAACACCCAAGTCACGATTCTTTCTTTGGGCCCCGGGAGCTCCGCAGGCCAGAACCAGTGGGCCGGGCCACAGGAGCAGTGGAGCAGCGGAGGACCCTCCCGCGCGCGTTCCTGGCAGGGCCCAGGGGCTCGACGCACAAAGCCAAAAAAGAAACTCTACAGGCCAAAACCCAGGTCACGATTCTTCCTTTGGGCCCGGGTAGCTCTACAGGCCAAACCCAGGTCGTGATTCTTCCTTCGGGCCTTGGGAGCTCCACAGGCCAAAACCCAGGTCACGACGCTTTTGTGGGCCGCGCCGCAGGAGCAGCACTCCCGGCAGAGCCAGGGGGCCTGACGCGCAAGTCCCCCCCAAAATCTCCACAGGCGCAAACCCAGGAGCTCCAGAGGCCAGCGCCTGTGGGCCGCGCCACAGGAGCAGGGGAGCAGCGGAGCACCCTCCAGTGCCACAGGAGCAGCAAAAGGGCCCACGACCAAAAAATGAAGCCCCACAGGGCAAAACCCAAAACCCGATTCTTCCTGTGGGCTCCGGCAGCTCCACAGGCCAAAGCCAAGGTCGCGATTCTTCCTTTGGGCTCTGCGAGCTCCGCAGGCCAGAACTCAGGTCACGATTCTTCTGTGGGCCGCGCCGCAAGAGCAGCGGAGCAGGGGAGCAGCGGAGCAGGGGAGCAGCGGAGCACCCTCCCGCGCGCGCTCCCGGAAGGGCCCAAGCAGGGACCCCGACGCGTAAGGCCAACAAAAAAACTCCACAGGGCAAAATCCAGGTCACGATTCTTCCTTTGGGCCCGGGTAGCGCAACAGGCCAAAACCGAGGTCACGATTCTTCCTTTGGGCCCTGGGAGCTCCACAGGCCAGAACCAGTGGGCCGGGCCACAGGAGCAGTGGAGCAGCGGAGCACCCTCCTGCGCGCGCTCCCGGTAGGGCCCAGGGGCCCGACGCGCAAGGTCAAAAAAGAAGCTCCACAGGCCAACACCCAAGTCACGATTCTTTCTTTGGGCCCCGGGAGTTCCACAGGCCAAAACCCAGATCACGATTCTTCCTTTGGGCCCCGGGAGCTCCGCAGGCCAGAGCCGGTGGGCCGGGCCACGGGGGCAGCGGAGCAGCGGAGCAGGAGGATATGGGATGTTGTTGATAATGTTTGACTATATTTTGATATTCCTCCTGTAGCCAAAACGAAGGCCCGGGCACGAAAGCGGCAGCGGGGGCGCAGGGAGGACGGCAGCCGTGCAGCAAGGACTGCAACAGCGAGAAAGGGGGGCCCCTGTGGGGAGGGGGAGAGGGGAAAGCTCTTCTCCTCCTCCTCCTCCTTCCTTCCTGCCTTCCTTCCTCCCTCCCTCCCTCCCTCCCTCCCTCCCTCCGTCCCTCCCCACTCCTCCCGTCACCCTCCTCATTGTGGCACATCCTCACACGTTGCGTGGCCCCATGGGGAGCCACCGAAGGCCCAGTGGGGGTGCCCACATGCGTCCGCCACACCCAGTACAGCGCTTCGTGGCCCCATAGGGCGCTCCACCGAAGGCCCCAGTGGGAGTGCCCCCGCATGCGTCCGCCACGCCCAGTACAGCGCTTCGTGGCCCCATAGGGCGCTCCACCGAAGGCCCCAGTGGGGGTGCCTGCATGCGTCCGCCACACCCAGTACAGCGTTTCGTGGCCCCATAGGGATGTCCACCGAAGGCCCCAGTGGGGGTGCCTGCATGCGTCCGCCACACCCAGTACAGCGCTTCGTGGCCCCATAGGGAGCTCCACCGAAGGCCGCAGTGGGGGTGCCCGCATGCGTCCGCCACACCCAGTACAGCGTTTCGTGGCCCCATAGGGAGCTCCACCGAAGGCCCCAGTGGGGGTGGCCCGCATTCGTCCGCCACATCCAGTACAGCGCTTCGTGGCTCCATAGGGAGCTCCACCGAAGGCCCCAGTGGGGGTGCTCGCATGCGTCCGCCACACCCAGTGCAGCGTTTCGTGGCCCATAGGGAGCTCCACCGAAGGCCCCAGTGGGGGTGCTCGCATGCGTCCGCCACACCCAGTACAGCGCTTCGTGGCCCCATAGGGAGCTCCACCGAAGGCCCTGCCCGCATGCGTCCGCCACACCCAGTACAGCGCTTCGTGACCCCGTTGGGAGCTCCACCGAAGGCCCCAGTGGGTGTGCTCGCATGCGTCCGCCACACCCAGTACAGCGTTTCGTGCCCCATAGGGAGCTCCACCGAAGGCCCCAGTGGGGGTGGCCCGCATGCGTCCGCCACACCCAGTACAGCGCTTCGTGGCCCCGTAGGGCCCTCCACCGAAGGCGCCAGTGGGGGTGCCCGCATGCGTCCGCCACACCCAGTACGGCGGTTCGTGGCCCCATAGGGAGCTTCATCGAAGGCCACAATGGGGGTGCCTGCATGCGTCCGCCACACCCAGTATAGCGTTTCGTGGCTCAATAGGGAGCTCCACCGAATGCCCCAGTGGGGGTACCAGCATGCGCCCGCCACACCCAGTACAGCGCTTCGTGGCCCCATAGGTAGCTCCACCGAAGGCCCCAGTGGGGGTGCCCGCATGCGTCCGCCACACCCAGTACAGCGCTTCGTGGCCTCGTAGGGAGCTCCACTGAATGCCCCAGAGGGGGTGCCGACATGCGCCCGCCACACCCAGTACTGCGATTCGTGGGAGCTCCACCGCCAGACCCAGTACAGTGTTTCGTGGCCCCGTCAGGAGCTCCATCGAATGTCCTCATGGGGGTGGCCACATGCGTTTGCCACAGGCTTCGCGCAGGGAGCGCAGAAGGGAACCAATTAGGAGCTCCACCGAAGGCCCCAGTGCCACCGCCGCCCCCGCTCAAGCTCTCGTACTCAGACCTATCGTCTTCAATCGTGCCGTGTACCCCGCCATTCATTTCGGCGCACCCCTCGCATGGGTCGTGGCCCCATAGTGAGCGCCACCGAAGAAGATATTCACAATTGCGGCACTCACAACTGCACATGGTTGGGTCCGTCGCCAGGCTAATTTTTTTCCCAGCCATCCTGTGGTGTTGGGTCTTCGTTTTGAAAAGACGGGCCCCGCGTCTCCTCCTCCTCCGCCTCCTCTCCTCCTCCTCCCTCTGTTCCCTCCTCCCGTCATCTCATCACTTTGGAAAACCCATTACACGTTTCGTGGCCCCATAGGGGCCCCACCCAAGGCCCCAGCGGCTGCGTTCACATGCCGCCCCCCTCCCATCTTTGGCATACCCATCACACGTTTCGTTGCCCCATAGGGAGCTCCACTGAAGGCCTCGGTGGCTGCGTTCACATGCCGCTCCCCCTCCACTTTGGCAAGGTGTGGACGCCCGTGCGCCGATGCTGGCCAGGCTGATCTCCTGGGCCCACGATCGTGTTTCAATCCCGCGGTTTTGTCCCCAGACTTCGGCCCCCCTGGGGGGCCGTTTCCGGGTCCCAAGAGGACCGTCAGAAATGGGCCCGGGGCGCCCCACGGGCCCCGGGGGAAGCGGCCGGGACCTTCGGGGCCGCGGATCGAACAAGTCAGATCGGCGGCCGTCGCGGCATATCCAGGAGGGGAAAAAACACAGACTCAATGAATCGTCGATTCCCAGGACAATATGGGAAAATATGGGAACTGGGGGCGAAAATGAAAATCCACAAAACATGGAAGAATGTGGGGAATCCTGGGATCTGTGTGCACTTATCTGTGCGTCCCTGGGCTCCTTGCCGTGTGCATCCCTGCCCGAGCCACGAGGGCGCATGCGCCGATCCCGTGCTTGGCTGGCCAGGATCGGCGCCTGCGTGTTTTTGTCGGCGCCTTCCTGCAGGAGCGGCGGCCTTCCCCGGAGCCGCCGGGGTCGCCGGCGCAGGCGGTGGCCGCTGGCGGGCCGGAGGACGCAGAGCTGGCGCGCCTCACCCGGAGGGTGCTCGATGCCACGGAGAGGCTTGTCGAGGGTCTGGCAATCGCCAGGAGGAGTGGCGACGTCTCGCTGCTCGAGAGCATCGGGGAGAAGACGAAAGCGGCGCGCCTTGTGAAGGAGGACCTGGCACAGTGCTGGGACAAGCGCACATCCGTGGAGGTTGAGAAGCAGATGGCGACGAACATCGACAACGTGCTAAGTCGCGCCCAGCAGGCTTGCTCGAGCGCGGATCAGTGGGTAGCGAAGATGGCCGTGGCTGCCCCTGGCATTGCGAAGCTGCAGCAAACTTCGGCATTGCTCTCGCGCACAGAAGGGATGATGAAAGAGGCCGAGGAATATGCCGTCCAATTGAAGACCGATCAAGCAGATCGCTGCCGTGGCGCTGTGGAGAAGCTCCTTTACCAGGTGATGGACGATGCGGACGGGTTGTACCAGATGAGGGATCCCCCCCGTGGATGTTCCACGCTGAAAACAAACCTCGAGGAGGCTCTCGAGCACTTCGCCCGCGTCGAGAAAGAGTTGGACGCGGTGAAGAGATTCCTGCGCACCGTCGACTTAGTGCGCCACGCCAACGCGGAAGACCTGGACTCGCTGATGAAGGAGATCGACGAAGAAGAAACTGAATAAACAGGACATTTCGGAAGTCCGCGCGGATTTCTCGGATCGGCGCTGGACGCCCCTCCCTGGCGCGCTCTGCGCGCCAGGGGTGGCGCTGGAGGCGCCGCCAGCGGGGCTCAGCGCCGATCCAAGAAATCCTCGCGGAGCTCCGAAACTTCATGTTCGGGCAGTTTGCTCTTCCTTTTTAAGGATATGAACGGCGCCAAGCAGACGGAGGCCGTCCACATGCGCCCCGACACCGAGGAGGCCGCCTGCGACGAGGCGCGGCTGGTGCTGAACGCCACGCGCCAGCGGCTCGCCGCCTCGCCGCGGCCGCCCGCGGCGGCGCCGGCGCCGCCAGCGACCTCCACCGCGCCGCCAGCGGCCTCTGCGCACTCCCCGCCGCGGCCGCCGCTGGCGCCAGCGGCGGCGCCAGCGGCGGCGCCAGCGCCGCCAGCGACCCCCACCGCGCCCCCAGAGGCCCCTGCGCACTCCCCGCGCACGGAGCCAGCGCCCGGTGGTCGGCGGTTCAGAGATGGGGCCGTAAGAAAAGGACGGGTCCTGAGATCCTGGCGTTGCACATCCGCCGATATGATATGTAGCACCCTGCAAGTGGAGAGAACGGTGAGGGGGCGGTGGGGTTGTTGGTAGTCTGCGAGGCTCTGAAGAAGCCCGCCGCAGGTGCAGTTTCGTACACATTTCACAACGAGCCCGCTGCAGCCGTCGACTTTCACTCCTGGTCACGTGGGTGGGTCTCGTGTGGATCACGAGTGGGTCGCGGGGTGGGTCGGGGGTGGATTGCGGGGTGGGTCATGGGATGGGCCGCGGGTGAGTCGCAGGAGGGTCGCGTGTGGGTTTCGGGGGGGCGACGACAAAAATAATCATAATCTGGGCCGCAGAATCCCCAGGGATGGTGTAAGTCCGTTCGGCCCCCTCACTCTGATTTTTGCTATCCGCGACCCCAGAAATCCAGACTGCTTCCCGCTCCAGACCAAGTTCTGGTGGCTCTGGTGCCTGCAAACGGCTCCCAGATCACCCAACCGAGCGAGGCCATTTTGCCATTTTGGCTCAAGGCACCCATTCAGGCATTTAGAAGAGTCCAATGCATTGTACCAGAGTCCTCTCGTTTGCCCTGTACATCGTTCCTCGCGCTCGTCCCAACAGTCTCCTCGGTCCTTCCTCGCACGACGGCGTCGATGGCGGATGCCGATATGTTCATCTCAGACGATGAGGGAGGCGCTAAGAAAGTCAGGACGGATGCTGGTGCTGATGGCAGTTCAGGAGTTCCTCCGTTGCCTGCTGAGCTCAGCGAGTCGGAAGTACGGTTGATCAGAGCCATGACAGTCCAAGCTAATGCGTTGGTTTCTTCTCATATCACCCCGCTGACCGCCAAGATCGACATGGTACAGTTGAAGACTGAAGCGAACGAGACTGCCACACGACACGCCGCTGTGAAGATCATTACGTTGGAGGCTTGTATTTCGAACTTGGAGCACGGTCGCACGGGTGATTGCACAGGTTCTGTTGGTGCTGGTGGCGACGTGGGTTCCGTGGCAGGCTCGTTTCAGTCGGAAGCTCCAGCTGCTGCTCCCGCTTTCAGGTTGCCCGTGACAACACTGAAGACCATCTGTGTGGGCGGATCTGCTTACGGAGGAGGTGTCGTGCTGCAGGATGAGCTTACCAACGAGCTCAGGCAGGCAGGTTTTAGCTTCGAGTGGAAAGTTGGCGCGGGTCTACGCAGTGGGAGCCTATACTGAGAGGTGCAAGATTAAGCTCCCGACCAGCCTGCACATGTTGTCGTCCATGAAGGACCAGTATATTCCGAGCATCCAGAGGCCAGTCGCTTTCGTCACCCCGCTCATCCAAATCACCGTTGCTTATGGCACTCGGCCGACAATCGGCCCAACTCCTCAGTGCAACCAGTGATGTTTGCCTTCTCGCCAAGGCCATCTTGGACGCTCCAATGGGTCGCGACCCCTCCCCTCCAGACCCAGGGGGAGGGGTTGGGGCGAGGGGTCAAGACGCCTCCTAGATAGCAAGCTGTCTGGCTCACTCCCGCCCGCCCTCCCAACACAAAAGTAGCACCCGAGCCTCAGCATGTTCAGCGGTCGTCTTTGGATGAGCAGCTACTGGGAACCAAATCCGACCCCATGTGCGCGACGCTGGGGCGAGGTGCGCCACGCGTGCCAGGCGCGCCTCGCGCGCCAGGCACCCCTGGGGCCCGAGTTTGCCAGGCACGCCTGGTGCGTCAGAGGCGCTACGTGCTCCACGTGCACCCGGTGTGCCGCATACTCCAGCCGCGCCAAGTGCACCACGTTCGGGGCACGTGCAGAGTGTGTCATGTGCGCCTGCGCGCATGACAGCGCACATCGGGAAACATGTCGGCCCCCGCCATCCTGCTTTCAAGTGGGCCCGCACACAGCAGGCCATGCGCCACCACCCCGCCGTCCATTTCAAAAACCATTCGACAGTGATCGTGGGGTGGCTGCGCGCGATTCAGATTTAGCCGCGATGTGCATGTCGTATGGTTTTTTGAAAGGCATGGTGGCCCTGCGCACAGCACCCCCGCCGTCCCTGACAAAAAAACATTACAAACTGCACGCGGGCCTCACGAACATGACTCAAGACTTTGGCCCAAAGTGAACTTCGTATGGTTTTGGTCAGGGATGGTGCGGGGGGACCCGCATCGGGTTTGTTGCGCAGGCTCCGAATTTGGAGGCAGAGTGCGTGTGTGTTGTATTGTTTTTTGAAATGGATGGTTGGGGTGTGGGGATCATAAGGTCGGTATTGTTCCTGGTTGGCTGCCGGTCGCCTGGGGGAGGGGGTGTGTAGTAAGAGGGAACATTGGTAAACCCTTGTCCGAAGGGAAAGCGGGAACCTGGAAGAGGAAACTTCCCAAACCTCCCACGCCCACAGGGCTGGCTGGTGGGATCAGGTCTGGGTCCCCAGGCCCCATCGCTCAGGGCCCCATCTCTGAGCCGCCGAGGTGGGCCCCCGCCCGGCGGCGCTTGCGCGGCCGCGGCGGAAGGCCCGGCGGCGCGCGGAGGCGCCGCAGCAGCGGCTCCAGGCGGCGCCCCCCCCCCGGCGCCAGCCGCGGCCGCGCAGGGCCACGGCGCGGCCTCGGCGCCGGGCCCGGTGGTGCCCGCCCCCGCGCCCGCGACGCCGTGGACGCCGCAGGCGCACTGTCCGTCCGTCCGTCCGTCCTCGTCATCGTCGTCGTCGTCGTCGTCGCCGTCGTCGTCGTTGTCGCCGTCGTTGTCGTCGGGCCCGGCGGTACCCGCGCCCGACTCGCGACTCCGTGGACGCCGCAGGCGCACCGTCCGTCCCTTCCCTCCAATATCAGTTTTCATAAAAGGCCTCGATCGGTGTCCAGCTTATAAGGACGATGCCCCAGGGGGCCCTGGGGGGAAGGTTTCCGGACGTTTTCGTTGTTTTTCGGGGGTTTTCCAGCTTCGGCATGCTTTCAGCATTTGCGCCTCGCCGAGAGCGTTCAATCTTCCCGAACGGCCGCCGGGGAGCCGAGTTCTGGCCCGAAAACCACCATGGTCAACGTTTTAGGTGGGTAGGCTCAGGGGGGAATGCATCGACCCCCGATCGCGCAGTGATCGCCGACAGGGCTCTGATAGCCTCACTACGCCCGTGAACGTGCGGATTAGACGTTCGTTAAACCAGCGGGTTTTCTCATCTCTCGCGTAGCCTCTCCTGTGCTTGTCTCGCCTCTCGCCCTCTCGCATACGTGCAATCCGTGGCCTCTTTCGCTCGAGGGCACCTGCGGTGCCCATCGTTTTTGGGGTGGACGGGCGGGGCCATAGCACGCCGCCCGCCGCCCCGCACCCGAGCGAGCGGCGAGCGTTCGCGGCCGGGTAGCGGGCGGCCGCCGGAAGCGTCGGCGGCGCGGCGTGGCGCCTGGCCGCGGGGGCGCGGCCGAGCGCACTGCGAAACGCCCGAGCGCCGCGAGGAGGAGGGAGGAGGAGGCCGGGAGGAGGTGCCGCTGGGGCGGCGGGGCGCCAGCCGCGAGGGCGCGGCTGCACGGCCTCGCGGCGACGATGCGGCGCGTCTCCCTGGAGTGCATCGTCACCACCGCAGTGGCGGCCACGCTTGGGTGGCTAGACGCCTCCCTGGGCGTTGGGCTGTCGGCCGCATTCTCGGCTTCCGCCAGCTACGCGCAGGGGCCCAGCTAGAGCCATGAGCGTGAGGAGCCGGGCACCGCGAGTGACGACGGCGCGGAGGAGGCGCACGAGCGGCGTGCCAATTTCGAGGCGCAGTTTTGCTACGGCGCAGGCTGCGTGGAGGAGGCCGCGGGAGGCCAGTCAGCCGACCCTGAGGTGCCTGCGGAGACGGAACAGCAGCAGGGAGCGGCGGCGCCGCGGCTCGAAGCGCCCCCGACCACGAACCCGCCGCCACTCATAGCCAGCGCGAGTGGGCGTGCTACCACTTAGGAGGAGTACTACTACCTCGAGCGCTACTACGACGACGGGGTGGTGCCGAGCCCGCCCCCGGCGAAGCAGCGCGCGGAGCCATGGGTGCCAGGGTCGCTGCCAGCGGAGAAAAGGGCGCCTGAGGAGCCGGAGCAGCTTCCGGCAGGCGAGCAGCAGCCGCCAGCACCATCGCCGCGCCCTGCTGTCACTATCTGCGGCGCGGAAAGGGAACCGTGCCCCAGGGGAGGCCCCTCGGCGACTACGGTCCCTTCTCCGCCCCCACCTCTACCCCCGCCGGTCGGCAAGGCCAAACGTGCGCAGCCCGCGCCGGCACCGCCGGCACCGCCGCCACCGCCCGAGGAGCCGCCAGTTGGAGGAGGAGAAGGCGCGACCGCCGAGGAAACGCCTTCGCCCGCAAGCAGCCCTCCCGACGCCGCCCCAGGCGAAGGCGATGTCGCGTCGAGCGGTTTCGCCCTGGCCGACGCCTGCCTCGAAACCGCGCTCAAGTAGCTGGGCGAGAGGGCTGGCCACGCGCTGGGGGCTATGCTCCACCAGGTGATCGCCGTCCATGGTGAACGCCATGGACGAGTATATCTGCGGCCGCTACAGGGCGCGGCTCCGATGGCTCGCCCTGGGTGTGGCCGCCGCAGAGGTGGCCATCATCCTCGGCTCCGTGATCAGCCTCATCTCATAGATCTTGCGCATGGCCTGGACGTACTGCGCGTTCGTCTTCACGACTCTGCGTGGCTTCGTCAAGGGCAGCAGGACGGGCCGCGACGTGCAGGTCGCTCTGGATGGCAAGCCTGGCGCTGCCCTGACCCGGCGCGGGCCGGGCGAGGCCAAGGCCGTCGACGCCGACTGCGTCAAGGAGGAGGTGAGGGCGCGAGGAGGCAGCTCAGAGAACATGATGCCCAAGGATCTCCTTATCAAGTCTGGCGGCGCAGTCGCGCGGCTGGAGCAGGGGCCCGACCGACAAGCGCATGGTCCATGTGTGTTCGCCGTGCGCCGTCGGCCACAACTCCGCAATCAACGTGTCTGACTTAGCCGAGCTCGCGCCTGCGGGAATAGCCGGGGCGGGGGGCAGAGCGCGCCGCTCTCGGACGCGCCGAGGACTGGCGGGGCTTGTGAGAAGGTCGTGCGGGCGCTGCGCAACCCGAAGGTGGAGGCGCTCGCGCCCGGGCAGCGGCTCGACATAGGTGGTGGTGATGGACCCCAACTCGGAGACCGAGTCGGAGCCAAGCGAGGACGTGTGCGAGGCAGACCGGATCGCCTCCTTGGCTACTAGAGGCGCGCGTGCGCCGCGCGCCAAAGGCTGCCGGGGCTCAGCGAAGAAGGGGCCCGTGCTGATGATGGTCGAGGACGCCGCCGTCTCCGGCGCGCGTGAAGCCCCGGAGGTGAGCGGCGCGCGCTCGCTCAGGGCCCGCCCGTTCCACGCCGAGTCTTGCGAAGCCCGGGCAGCTCGGAGGGGGCGCGCCTGGCCCAACTGCTTCCGCGAGAAGACCACCGAGAAGGGCGGTTTCTCCTTCTGCGCCGCGCGCGCCGCGGATCGGGTAGCGGGCTGGCGCGGCCGGTCAGCCGCGCCGCAGCCGGAGGGGGGCAGCGCGCGGCAGGGGAGGAGGCGGGGCAGGGGGCCCGAGCGGCAGCCATCGGCTACGCGCAGGAGCGGTCCCTCAGCCAACGTCGCCGCGGATGCAGCGTGGCTGGTGCGCATGCGGACCCCTTAGTTGACTCGGGCGCGGGCTGGCGAGATGACTGCAGCTCCCCGGCCGAGTTCGCGGGCCCTTCCGAAGCGCAGGCGACGACGACCCCAGGGCAGATGTGGATGCAGTCGGGCTGAATGCCGCCGTCTCCATCCCAGACGGCGCCCTGCCAGTGGTCGGATCTGTTCGACGAGTTCATCGGCGCGCGACCCCCGGCCACATGCTGGAAGGCGGGGGTGGCCTGGCGCCTGCCCGATTACGGCGACGGCGCGAATTGCGGGGGCGACGGTCTCAGCCGCGCATCCGTGGCCGCGATCATATGCGACGAGAGCAGGCGCCACCTGGCGATGCGAGCGAAGTCCAGCTGCAGGGGCGCCGGGCCGACCGGGAAGAGCGCGAAGAACGACCTCGACGAGAAGCTGGGGTGGGCTAAGGAGAAGGATGAGGCGCAGCGCCGCTCGGACCCGCGGGCCGCGCCAGTCGAGGGGCGCGTGCTCAGGAGGGCCGAGGGCCAGTCGGATGAGAGCGCGAGGCGCGCTATGGCGACCGACGCAGGCGCGGGCCCCCTCGTTCCTGGCGGAGCTCATCGAGGCCGCGGCTGCGCCGCTGGAGGGCGTGGTCAGCGACGTCGGGCTAAGCCTTCTCCAGGGGTGCCAGGCAGCCTCGTGCAGGGGGCTCGAGCGAGGAGGATTGCCGCGCTCAGGAGGGCCCCGGGGGCGTCGGGAGGCAGCACCAGCCCCCCCGTCAGCGGCGGCACCTCCGCCAGCGGCGGCGCCTCTGCTACCGCCGTCGCCCGAGGGCTGGGCTTCATCGGGTTCGGCCAGAGGCCCGCCGCGGGGCCGTTGCCGCCCCGCCTGGCCCCCATCTCGTTCCGGGGCGCGGGCGGCGCAGGCGCGTCGGCACCTTGGGGGCCCGAGGGCGCGAGGTCGTTCGTTAAAGCAGCGGCGAGGCCTCGGGAGCGGCGCGCAGGTGCGCCGCCCGTGCCAACGAGGGGGGGGGCGCTCGCGGGGCTGCAGCCCAGCTCGGAGGAGTCGGGGGGCGCGGCCGGGGGCGCGCTAGCGAGCGTCGGGCGAGCCGAGGAGCAGCCCGTCTACCTGGCGCGCGGCTGCGACAGCTTCCACGCGACGCTTTGCCCATGTCTGCCGGGCAAAGGCGTTTCATGGGCTGAGGTCGGCAGGTCAGAACAAGCGCCCGCTGTTCCGGTCCATCAAGTTCCCGGTGAACATCACCACTGCCATGGCGCGCGGGTTCTCTGGCTTCCAGCACGTGGGGCGCGATCATGCGCACCTCCCCGTCTGCTGCTTCAGCTGCGCCGACTCCCCTAAGACGTCGGAGGTGGACATTGACGACCTCGCGCCGCCCGAGGACTACAAGCTGGAGACCAGGCCGAGGCGCGCCATGACCGTGCAGCAGTGGGTCCAAGACGCCAAGAGGGAGTCGCGGGCCTGGGCGCGCCTCTACGGCCAGGAGCACTACAAGTCACAGGTGGACGCCGCCGAAGCCCTCGTGAAGCTCAACGACGAGGCCGGCTACGCGTGGCCGCCCCAGATGATCTTCAGTGTTTGGTGCGAGCTCCGTGGCCGGTGGTGCGAGGAGCTCAGGATGCGCCGCTCGCGTCTGCTCGAGCTGCGGGCCGACGACAACCCGAGCTGGGACAGGATCAAGTTCGCGTGCCAGGCGCCGAGGAGTCCAGAGGATCCCTCGACGTGGCCCAGGATGCCGCGCACCTTGTTCCTGGGCGACCCCGCCCAGATCTTCGTGGCGGACATCGAGGTCAGGCACTGCAAAAAACTGCAGAGGTCGCAGTAGCAGATGGCGTTGCGCTCGTCCACCGCGCGCGCAGCCGCGCCCGCCGCTGGCAGGTGTGGGGCGCCCGCTGGCAGGGGCGGGAGGCGGCTGGAGAGGCGGAGGAGGAGGGGGGGAGGAAAAGGAGGCGCGCGGGATGGAGGTGGCCAAGGCCGCGCGGGGCTGTGGGGCAAGGCCCTCTCGCGCAAGGAGTGCGGCCGCAGCTTCGACCGCCGCCTCAAGTCGCCCGCCAGCGGCCGCGTCATCTGCTGAGGCAACTCGAGCTGGAAGGGCTGCCACAATCCTGCTTGCCCGCGCCCGCGCAAATCCATTGGCAAGGTCGGCCTCTTGGACAGGTCGGCGCAGATGCAGCTCATCCGGCGAGGCGGCATCAAGGGCGGACCGAAGGTCGGCGCGAATGAGGAGGAGGAGGAGGAGGAGGAGGAGGAGGAGGAGGAGGAGGAGGAGGAGGAGGAGGAGGAGGAGGCAGACCGGAAATTGGGCGCCCTCAGGAAACAGCAGGAGGCAGAGGACGACTCCAAAGAGGACGAGCGGGACTGCAGGGCACCCGCTGGCGGCGGGACCGAAGGCAAAGGCGGCGCCCAAGGCTAGCCCATTCAGCTGAAACATAGTATTGAGGTGGGCGGCCTTAGCATCAAGGCTTCCACCTTGACCACTGATGCGGAATATGTCTTCAAGTCCTTGTCAAGCAAAGACCTGAAGAAACCGATTGAATGTACCCCCCTGGGCCAAATCAGTCGGATACGACAGATGATAGATCGCGGCACCGTGCGTAGCGTGCAGCGGTGTGACACCTGTGACATGACCGCGTATGGTCACACCAGGGGGAGCATTGACAAAAGTATGTTCATTACAGGTCATGGACGGAATGCGATATGTCAACTACAGGACTGGCCAGACGAAACATCTGAGCCGTCCGAAAAGTAAGCACATGCGGGGTAGACCTGGTGCGGTCTAGAATCGCATGTTGCCGCCTTTCCTTTGTAATCTAGCTGCTTCGCCACATTCGGCTGGACGCGGATTCACGCTTCGTCTCTTCCTCCCCCCTCGACTTTGAGGGAGGAGGGGCAAACACGAGAAGTAGCGGGCGTTTGTCCGCGGCCATTTTGGCTCAAGTGTCCGGCCGCAGATATGACCGTATCGCGCCGCGACACGTTATTCAGCATTGATACAGGAACATTTCCACCCCCTACCTTTGAGATGCTACCATGCTGCTGCTTATGCGGCCATCTCTTCTCTCTTTTGCCCTATCGCTACCGCGATGCGACAGGCCTGGCCGAATACTACGCCTTGGGCTCACTGTTTGGTTCGGCCTACCATTTCACTTTGAGTTTTCCCTCCCTCCCTTTTTCATGCTCTTCCCCCCCGCGGCCTCGTGCTTCCCTGGGAGGAAGAGGTGGAGGAAGAGGCAGGGGAGGAGGTGGAGGATGAGGATGAGGGGGCGAAATGGACAGGGGCGATGGCGATGATGATGATGATGATGATGATGATGATGATGATGATGATGATGATGATGATGATGATGATGATGATGATGATGATGATGATGTTGGTGATGATGATGATGATCACGAGGAGGGTGAGGATGATGATGCTGAGGATCAGGATGGTGATGATGATGGTGGTGGTGGTGGTAGCTATGATGTTGATGATGTTGATGATGATGCTGGTGATGTTGTTTGTGATTGTGATGGTAATGACGATGAAGATGCGGATGGTGAAAATGATGATGATGATGATGATGATGATGATGATGATGATGATGCTCGAGATGATTACGATCATGGTCACGATGCTGATAATGATAGTGATGATGATGATGGTGATAATGATGATGGGGGTGATGCTGTTGCTGATGATGGGGTCATGATGATTCTGCTACTTCTGATGATGCAAACGAAGATTCTGGTGAGGATGCGGATGGTGATGCTAATGATGATGATGGTGGTGGCGGTGGTGGTGGTGATGATACTGATGCTGATGCTGATGCTGATGCTGATGATGATGATGATGATGCTGGTGATGATGATGATGATGGTGCTGACGACGATGATGACAGTGATGATGACGACAACGACTCAGACGTCGACCATGATGACGATGATGATGATGCTGACGATGATGGTTGTGGTGGTGGTTGTGATGATGATGATGCGGTTTATGACGACAATGGCGATGATGATGGTGATGACGATGATGATGATGATACTGATGTTGATGAGGATCGTGATGATGATGATGAACTTGATGAATCGGATCATGTTGATGATGATGCTGATGAGGCGGCTGCTGATGATTATGCTGCTGTGGCGGGTGATGCTGATGATCATGTCTCTGATGATGATGATGATGATGATGATGATGGTGACAATGCTGATCATCATGTTGTCGGTGATGATGGTGGTGATGATGATGGTGGTGATGATGATTCTGATGATGGTGATGATAGTGATGTTGATCATGCTGTTGCTGATTCTGATGACGCTGCCGACGACGATTAGATGATTTTGCTGATGGTGGTTGTGATGCTGATGCTGATGATGACGATGATGCTGATGATGGTGCCGACGACGACGATGATGAGGATGATGAGGATGATAATGCCGATGCTGATGCTGATGATGATT
Source organism: Prorocentrum cordatum (assembly GCA_963575745.1). Taxonomy (NCBI): domain Eukaryota; class Dinophyceae; order Prorocentrales; family Prorocentraceae; genus Prorocentrum; species Prorocentrum cordatum. Next base: position 349,807 of record CAUYUJ010003536.1, on the reverse strand, counting down.
GTGATGATGACGGCACGTATGATGTTGGTGACGACGCCGGTGACGAGCGACGACGACGATGATGTTGACGATCGATGATGGCGACGCCGCTGCTGATGATGATGGTGACGGTGGTCGTGTTGGGTGATGATGTGGATGATGAAGATGTTGCTGTTGATGATGGTGATAATGTCGATGTTTGTAATGATGTCGCTGATGATGCTGATGATGATAATAATTGTGATGGTAATGGTGATGGTGATGATGCTGCTGCTGCTGATGATTATGATGGGCATGATGGTGATGCTGATTGTGATGATGATGACGACGATGTTGGTGACGATGAGGACGCCGACGCTGATGAGGATGATGATGTCGATGATGATGATAATGATGATGATGATGATGATGATGATGATGATGATGATGATGATGATGATGATGTTGCTGGTTTCGATTATGACCATGCCAGTGCTAATGGCCTTTTTGATTATGATGATGACGATGATGATGCCGATGCTGATGATAATGCTGATACTTATGATAATAATGATGATAATGGTGTCGACGGCGACGATGATCAGGCTGCTGCTGCTGATGCTGATGCTGCTGATGGTGACGATGACGACGATGATGATACTGATGCTGATGCTGATGCTGATGCTGCTGATGATGATGATGATGATGATGATGATCATGCTTCTGCTGATGATGATGGTGGTGGTGGCGATGATGATGATGATGATGCTGATGATGATGCTGATGATGCTGATGCTGATGAGGGGGAGGGGAAAGCGGAGGAGGAGAGGGAGGCTTGTGAGACGGAAGATGATGCTGATGATGATGAAAATGATGACGAAGAAGTTGATGATGCTGATGATGCTGGAAGATGATGAAGATGATGATGATGATGATGATGATGATGATGATGATGATGATGATGATGATGATGATGATGATGATGATGATGATGATGATGGTGATGGTGATGATGATGATGATGATGATGATGATGATGATGCTGATGAGGAGGAGGAGGAGGAGGATGAAATGGAAGAGAAGGATGAGGAGATTGAGAAGGCGGGAGGAGGAGGTGGAGGACGATGAGGAGGAGGAGGAGGTGGGGGACTGATGAGGAGGACGACGAAGGAACCGGGTGATGCGACGACGGACGGCGATGACGACGATGATAAGGATGATGATGATGATGATGATGATGATGATGATGATGATGACGATGATGATGATGATGATGATGATGATGATGATGATGATGCAGATGAAGATGCTGGTTGCGATGATAATGATGATGACAATGATGATGAGGATGAGGAAGATGATGATGATGATGATGATGATGATGATGATGATGATGATGATGATGATGATGATGATGGTAATGACGATGATGATGATGATGCTGATGATGATGATGATGCTGATGCTGATGATGATGATGATGATGATGATGATGATGATGATGATGCTGATGATGCTGATGCTGATGCTGATGCTGATGCTGATGCTGATGCTGATGCTGCTGAGGGTAATGATGCTGCTGATGATGCTGATGCTGATATGGACGACGCCGATGATGATGATGCTGATTGTGCTGATAATGCAGATGATGCTGCTGATGATGCTGATGATGGCAAGGATGACGAGGAGGAGGAGGCGTGGAAACACACGCAGGATCAGCATGAGGAGGAAGACGAAGAGGATGAGGAGAAGGAGCAGGAGAGGGAGGCGGAAGGACACTGATGTAGCAAATGAGGGCGGATGCGGCTGATCTTGCATGGACCAAGGGGGGATGGAGAGCGGCGGGGAGGTGCTACGAGTGGGGGAGGAGGGACGTATGGATAGGAGGCGTCGAACGTATGGTATAGGAGGGACGAGGGTGAGGGTGACGATGCGGACGCTGATGGTGGTGATGATGATGTGTGATGACGGGTGGTGGCGGTGGTGATGATGATGATGATGTTTTTTTGTTGCTGACGATTGTGCTGATGACGGACGCTGGGCGGTGCTTGGTTGGTGATGATGGTGATCATGATTTTGATATTAATGCTGATGCTGCTGATTGTGCTGTTGATGCTGATACTGGTGATGATGATGCTGATGTCGTTGATGCTGATGATGATATTGTTGTTGTTGTTCTTGTTGATGGTATTAATCCTGATGATGCGGCTGCTGCTGACGATGATGACAATGATGAGGATTGTGATGCTGATAATGCTGATGCTGATGCTGCTGACAATGCTTCTGAGGATGCTGATGATGCTGATGATGATGACGATGCTGATGCTGCTGATGATAATGATGCTGGTGATGATGATGATGATGTTGAGGAGGAGGAGGAGGAGGAGTGCGACGATGCTGATTATGATGCCGACAACGATGACGACGGTGATGCTGCTTTCGATGATGCTGATTGTGGTGGTGCTCATGATGGTGGTGATGGTGATGATGATGCTGATGCGGCTGCTGATGATGCTGGTGATGATTAATGTGGAGGTGGTGCTAGTGATTGTGGTGGTGGTGCTGATGATGGTTGTGGTGGTGGTGACGCTGCTGATGCTGATGATGATGATGATGATGATGATGCTGATGCTGATGATGATGATGATGATGATGATGATGATGATGATGATGATATCGATCATGATGGTGCTGATGATGCTGAGTATGATGATGATACTGATGGTGATGATGATGACGATGAGGAAGATGAGGCCACTGATGCTCGCGATGATGATGCTGATGCTATCGAAGATTATGCTGATGCCGATGATGATGAAGGTGAAGGTGATGATGATGGTGGTGATGATGATGCTGATGATGATGATGATGATGAATGTGATGGTGATGATGGTGATGCTGATGCTGACGATGACGATGTTGTTGATGCGGATGATGAGGATGCTGATGCTGATATGACTGTTGATGCTGCTGCTGCTGATGATGATGATGATGATGATGATGATGCTGATGATGATGATGGTGATGATGATGATGACGATGATGATGATGATAATGATGATGTGAAGGGCGTGGAGGATGAGGACGAGGATGATGATGCGGAGGAGGAGGCGGAGGATGAGGATGAGGGGAAGGAGGATGAGGAGTAGGAGGCGGACGAGTTGGAGGAGGATGACGAGGAGGAGAATGCGCAGGAGGTCAAGGACGGTCTTGACGAGCACGACGATGGCGAGGACGGTTACGATGATGACACCCATGGGCGAGTATGCAAGAGTTGGAGTATGCGTAGGATTCTGAGCACGAGCGCGAGCAGGAACGTGGATGGGATAAGTGTACCAGGAGAAGGGGTCGGAGGTTGCGCTGGAGGTGGATAAGGATGAAAACGAGCAGGAGGACGATGATAAGGCTGTACACGTAGGAGGTCGAGCTAGACACAGCGGGACACGGAGTCTATAGACTGATGAGTCGAACGAAAATGATGACCTGTATGATTAGGGTGCTGACGGCGTGTGATGTTGTTGCTGATGGCGATCATGATAACGAGGAGTTGAAGATGGAGGAGGAGGAGATGGGGCTCGAGGAGGACGAGGATGAGCAGGATGAAAGTGATGGTGATGACGGTGACGATGATGATGGTGATGATGATGACGATGCTGTTGATGCTGATGATGAGTATGCTTGTGATGATATGATTGTTGATGATGATGCTGATACTGACGCTGATGCTGATACTGATGATGGTGATGACGGTGATGACGATGATGCTGATGACGATGATGATGATGATGATGATGATGATGATGATGATGATGATGACGATGATGATGATGTGTGATGGTGGTGATTGTGATGCTGATGACGGTGGCGATGACGATGATGATGAAGGTGAATCTAAAAATGATGCTGATGATGCTGATGATGATTACGATCAGCTGATGATGCTTATGCTGATGATGCTGATGCTGATGACGATAACGATGATGATGTTGAGGATGATGATGATGCTGGATCTGATGATGATGATGATGCTGATGCTGATGATGATGATGATGATGATGATGATGATGATGATGTTGACGATGCTGCTGATGATGATGATGCTGATGATGATGATGCCGATGATGATGATGATGATGATGATGATGATGATGATGATGATGCTGATGATGACGATTGTGATGATGCTGATGCTGATGTTGATGCTGATGATGATGCTGATGATGATGATGATGGTGATGATGATGATGATGATGATGATGATGATGATGATGATTACGATGACGATGACGATGATGATGATGATGATGATGATGATGATGATGATGATGATGATGATGATGATGATGATGATGATGATGATGATGATGATGATGATGATGATGATGATGATGATGATGATGATGATGATGATGATGATGATGATGATGATGATGATGATGATGATGATGATGATGATGATGATGATGATGATGATGATGATGATGATGATGATGATGATGATGATGATGATGATGATGATGATGATGATGATGATGATGATGATGATTATGATGATGACGAGTATGAGGAGACATAACTGGCGTTGCAGTTTAATCCATGATGTGTAGCTTGGCTGTGAATCCTCAGGCTCGGCAGCCGACGCTCGCGGATCCAGGCCCTGTCGCAGCTGCACTGCAGCCTGCGGCGGTGATGAACGTGCCCAGCACGCCAGGCAGCACCCTGCCGAAGTTCGCATCACGCCATTACCGTTGGGATCAGGGGATGTTGAGCATCCCCCGAAACCAGACAAGCAAACTTGGCGAACCGTCTACTGCGCAGTCGGCCGTGGTCAGCACATGTCCAGACAGGGTGTATTGCTTCTCGTGAAGCCTGGTCCAAAAGCCATCCTCAACGCCCGAATCATGCGATTTCTTTTTTACGAGCTTCTGCATGGCTGGCAGGCTTGGCGATTCGGATCCGCAATCATTCTAGAAATGTAGCGTATCCCCACCAGCCCATCATAGCCGATATCTTGGAACGGAAGTGGAGAGGCATCAGTGAAGTAAGGAACGGGGCCACCAGCCAAATCGAAGTTGTGACAGTCCGTGCTGTTGCCACCTTGGGGACCTCTTGGAGCCTTTTGTAAGCCTCTTGTACCCTCGAGGCTCTATCTGGCCCTGTGGAAGCCTCTTGAGGCCCTCGTGAGGAGCCTTTCAGGCCCTCTGGACGCCGTCCTGGAGCCGACCAGCCTCACAAGGAGGACGTCAATTAGCGCTGACTCTTGGGATCCGCAACAAGAAGCATCGTGGGGCCAGCGCTCCTGGAGTTCTCATGGGGGCCTCTTGGGACTCTTCTGGTTTTTTTCCTGGTCTTGCTTGGATCATCGTGGGGCCATCTGGATGCTCCCGCGGCCCACTCGAAGCCGACAAGGCGATGCGACCAGATAATTGCAACCGTGGGCATCGTTGGGAGGCTTAATTATCACCTTAGGCAGGAGGGAAAACGGCACACAGACACAAATAATCTCTGATTTCAAGGACATTTGGGAAGTATGGGAAGTGGAGGGGCAGACGAACATCCAGAACATACGGTAAACATGGGGAATCTTGGGATCTGTGTCTATTTATTTGTGTGTCCCTGGGTTTCTTCATTTAGAGCCGTTTGGGAGCTTATGTGGCGTATACAATCCATGCTAATGGCCATGTGTGCGAGTTTGGGCTACCTTGCGCCATCCTGGACCTTTTTGGGGCCACCTGGGGCAATCTTGGACGCCGTGGCGATCCAAGCCCTCCCCTCTCCCCACGCGGAGCCCTGGGAAGGTGCTATGTAGGGGAAGATGAACCCCCAAAGGGTAAGCTCGCCCACTAAAACGCCCACTCCCACCAGGCTGGCAAGACTGATGATGCATCGTATCGTCGATTCAACTGTCCGGAGTAGCCTGGCCTCTGTGAAAACGGTGTAGGGTTCCAGACGGCCGTCTGGAGTTCCCCAGCAAGCTCCGACTGTCGAGCAGGCTGCCAGCCGCGCAGCCAGCTCTGGTCGCCCGACCTGGCTCTGGCCGCCGAGCTCACCGCCAGAGTATATCCACATCCACCGCTTGGGTGTCGTGCCCCAAGACCTCGGGGAGCGGTGGATGTGGAGATCTACCAGCTGCTGGGGGCGGGAGTGTATCAATATCCACCCGCTCCTCGGGGACCTGGCGCAGGACTGCAGAACATGTGCGTGTGGATTCCTGGTGGCCTTCGAGTGGGTCGGCCCTTCCAAGTCAAGGGTGGCCTTTGTGTCTTGTGTGTTCGCGTCGCAAGTCCTCTGCGTCCCTGGGGCAGTGTGACCCTCGGAAGGGACTGGTGTCCTCTTGCGTGTCCTCTCCAACGGAGCTTGCTTGTACTCCCTCCTGGCTCGAGATATTTTCGGGCCTCGCTTCCAGGCTGAGAGTGTGCTGCCTGCTCGCGCAAGCCGCGCGGACAGGAGGAGCACAGCCGCGATGCTGTCTCGCATGATGAGCAGCAACACGGGTGCGCTGCGCGGCGCCGTTCGGGCGAGGGGCGTCGTTCGTACAGGAGTGCTGGCTGAGGTGGCTACCGCGCCGAGGTGCCTCGACCGGCGCCATGCAGCATCCATCACTAAGCAGGACAGGGTCCGCGCCGAGCTGATGAGCCACTTGCGCCAGGCGGAGATCAAGGGCTGGAGCAAGGACGAGATACAGAACTACCCCTGGGCCGACCCCGTCAACCGCGACGAGGCCCTGAAGGTGATGGACGAGGTCAACAGGCTCAGGCTCGACGTCGAGGAGATCTATTACAACTCGCCGGCCGGTGTGCTGTACCAGCAGGCCCTCGCGCACGAGCCTGGTAGCTGCATCGTGTCCTCTGGGGCGCTAGCGGTGTGCAGCGGCGTCAAGACTGGCCGGTCGCCGATGGACAAGCGCGTGGTCGTGGAGGAGGACTCGAAGGACGATGTGTGGTGGGGCAAGGTGAACATCGAGTTGACAGAGGACGCCTTCCTGACGAACCGCGAGCGCGCTGTCGACTACCTGAACACCCGCGAGCGCCTGTACGTGATCGACGGCTTCGGCGGCTGGGACAAGGACTATAGAGTGCCAGTGCGCGTGATAACCACTCGGGCATACCACGCCCTCTTCATGCAGAACATGCTGGTGCCGCCGACGAAGGAGGAGCTTTCAGAAAAGTTTCAAGACCCCTTCGTGATCTACAACGCTGGCGTTTTCCCCGCGAATCGCCGCACGCAGGGCATGACCTCCTCTACCTCCGTCGCTGTCTCGTTTAAGCGCAAAGAGATGGTGATCCTGGGGACCCAATACGCGGGGGAGATGAAGAAGGGCGTCTTCACTGTCATGAACTACCTCATGCCGCTGCAGCCCAGGCGAGATCTGCCGCCTGCCGAGCGCGCCCTGCCGCTGCACGCGTCCGCCAATATCGGGCCCGACAACGACGTGTCCATCTTCTTCGGCCTGAGCGGGACTGGGAAGACCACGCTCAGCGCGGACCCGAAGCGCGACCTCATCGGAGACGACGAGCACGTGTGGACCACGAAGGGCGTCTTCAACATTGAGGGCGGCTGCTACGCCAAGACCATCGATCTCTCTCCAGAGAAGGAGCCAGAGGTGCACGCGGCCATCCGGTACGGCTCTGTCCTCGAGAACGTTGTTTGGGATGAGGCCACTGGTGAAGTGGACTACAGCGATGTCTCGCTGACGGAGAACACACGCGCGTCCTATCCGCTGCAGTTCATGCACAATGCTCGCATCCCAGCCACAGTTGATTATCAGCCCCAGCGTGTGATTCTCCTGACGTGTGACGCTTTCGGTATCTTGCCCCCCATCTCGAAGCTGACTCCAGAGCAGGTTATGTACCACTTCATCTCTGGTTACACTGCCAAGGTAGCCGGCACGGAGATGGGCGTCACGGAACCCCAGGCCACCTTCTCAGCGTGTTTCGGTGCCCCCTTTCTGGTGTGGCACCCCTACGTTTACGCGGAGATGCTGGCTGCGAAGCTCGAGAAGAGCGGAGCGCCCGCGTACCTTGTGAACACGGGCTGGACCGGCGGGGCGTATGGTGTTGGCAGCCGCATGAGCCTGAAGGACACACGGCAGCTCATCGACGCCATCCACGACGGCTCTTTGGATGGCATGCGGTGGGAAGAGATGCCCATCTTCGGCCTGCAGGTGCCCTCGACGGGTATCAAGGACGTGCCGCTCGAGACTCTCCAGCCGCTGAAGGCGTGGCAGAAGAACGGGCAGTCCCAGGGTAAGTTCCAGGAGCTCAGTCAATGTTCAAAAAGCGGGGGGCGTTCTTAAAATCCTTCTTTCATATCTCTCTGGTTTTCGCCCAGCGGCGCGAACGAGAATCCCCAAACGGAAAAAGCCTGGACCTAAAACCGAACACAAAACGTGGATCTTCGCTTTTTTAGCACACCATCCGAGTCCAGGAGACGGCGACCGGCCTGGCGAAGCTGTTCCAGGGCAATTTCCAGGAGTACGCCGACCTGTGTTCCCCGGCGGTCCTCGCCGCTGGGCCCAGTGCCTGAGCTGCGCGGGCAGCACGGCGCGCGCGAGCCGACGCGCGCTCTGGTTCTTGATTTCATTTCCTTTTTCATCGCCGATCGCATTCCAGCCTCGAGCAAGCCACAATGGCGGCTTCGAGGTGCTCGTGCTGGCAAGTGCCTGCCGGTGTCAAGAGCATGCCGGTGGGCGTGCAGCGGCTTGGGCCCTGCACAGTCGGTGATCGGTAGTTCTGTCGGGAGGTTCTCGCTTGTGGCTGGCGGCGCCATCTCTGTCGATCCGCCCAGCCCCCGACCTCGCAGCTTCCCGCGGAGCCTAGTTTTTTGCCAAGGTGGCAGCGCTGCTTCTCGGGGTGCAAACTTTAGACCACGCGGTGCAGTCACCGAAGCTTTCACGATTTTGGACTATGGAGCCCTTCAAAGGAGCGGCAGTCCCATTTGAATGCAGTCCCTGCAGCTCGGGTGCGGGCTCACGATGCCAACTCTAGACGCGAGCGTGCACCGAGGGTGTCCTGGAAGAAATCGTAACACATCCTCTCAAAGGTCTCTGGCGGAGGGGGAAGGGAGGCGTCTTGGGCGCTTCTTGGAAGCCCCTCGGAAGACTCTTGGGGGCCTCTTCAGAGCTTCCTGCGGCCTCCAGGGGGCCTCGTGGAGGCCTCTGGGAGCCTCTGCGGCGCCCCTTGAGGGCCTTGTGGCGGTCTTGGAGGCCATCCTGGGGTGGAGGGCTCCAACTGTCAGTTTGAGTTCTTCCCTCGATATTGGGGCATTTTTGGGGGGCTCTGGGGAGGTCTGGGCGCGATCTTGGTGGCCTCTTGAGCCATCTCGGGCACTCTGAAGACCAGAGCCGACAGTGCTTGTTACAAAACCTGAGGGACCTGGAGGATGTTAGCTTGTTGGGCCAGCCCCTGGGGACTCCAATGCAGCCCAAGAAGCCCCCAAGGGAGTCCACGGACGTTCCTTTGGGGCCATCTTAGGAGACTTTGGAAATGCGTTCTCCCAATCAAGTTCCCGTGGCCTCTGGAGAAGTAACGCGGCGATTCGCAGGCGCGCCCAGGAAATCCTTGGGGGGCTTGGGACCCAAAAGAGTAACTGCAGCACGTCAAATGCAGAGGGCTCGAAGGCGGAGCATGCACACTCTCCACTGCTCGCCGGTGCGTTTCCCTCCCATGCTTCCGTCCTTTCTTGAGCTCCTGTGTGGCAGTCTTGGGGGTCTCCCTTGCCGCTTTGGGCGCCTTCTTGGGCCTTCTTGGGGCCGTCTTGCGTCGTCGTGGTGACCTCTCGGCCGTGTGGGGTGTCTCTTGCGGCCGTCGTGGTGCCGTCCTTGGGCCATCTTGGGCCGTCGAGGGACTCTCTAAGGCCGTCTTGGGTCACTCCGAGTTTGGCCTCTTCAGGCCCTACGGGGGGTTCTCGGGGCCCTCCCTGGCCGTCTTGGGGCCACGGCAGCCTTTGTTGAATGCCTCGGCCGCCTCGGAAGCTCGGGAGCGCAGAGTCACTGGTTTTCGAGGGGGGGGGCCGTGGCCTCGGGAGCGCGGATCGTGGCCTCGTGCGCGCGGAGCTGCACAGTTTTTTTTTGCGAGGGGTCGTGGCGTCGGGGGCGCGGGCCCATGGGCTTTACAGAAAATAGTGGGCACGGGAGTGGTGGACGGTGCGTGCAGAAGTCACCACCCACCAAACCACCCCAACCCAACCCGAAGGCTCAGATTTGCCCTCGATTTCTAGTGTGGGGGGGGGTCGGGGAACATCGAAAAAACACATGTGGAACCCGTACCCCCCCCAACCCGAAATTCGGGTCTTCGGGTTGGGTTGGGGTGGTCTGGTAGGTAGTCAAGAAGTCTGCGGCGAGAATTTGGGGAGGACCTCAGAAGCTCCCAGGAACCCTAACAGACAACCCTTGGAATTCTACCACGCATCAACGCCGGGAAGCGCTTCCAGAAGGTTCTGGCTCGAATGGTTTCAGGCGGCATCCGCGGGGTCGCAAGCCCCCGCGCAGCAAGCGCAGTGTCCTATGGCAAAGCCATGTTTCTCACGCTTCTGTGTGCTAGTCTTCGCCATGGAGTTATTATAGCTGCGCTGGAGAGCCGAACGCTGGGGGACAGTCTCGTAAATGTGAAGATGCATACACACTGCAACGAGTTAGTGCAACACACCAAGAGTTTCCACCGTGCCTTCCGTTCCATCCTCGCCAGGGGGCGGGCGTGGGCCATGGGCGATTTCTACGAGGGGCAGGACGCAGTGGCGAAACTGGTCGAATTGGGCTCACGCTGTGTCATCCTCTCCCCGTCACTTCTTCATTCGCAAGTTCGACCCGCTCGTGCCATTTGTGCTGGCGTACTGGTCCCACGGCGCGATGATGATTACTGAGCACCAGTGGAAGAACAAACATTTGCCTATAGTGAACCCTGTTTGCGTCCGGTACAATCTTTCGAGGAACGAGACCGTGCACAAATTGGGGCCGACTCACACTGATTGTGAGTGCGCAGCGATTGCTCAGGACAGTGTCAAAGCGATCTGGCAGTGACAAAGCCGCCACCACGACTTCCATCAGCGATGCCGTCAGTTTCCGGGTGCAGCGCCACACGGGCGAGTCCACCTGTATGGGGGCGCCGCTTTATCCCTGGGTGGCGGACACCGCGGATGCCTGGTTCAGCAGTTGCTTGACGAGCAGGGCGGCGGACTGGGTCACCCGGCGGGACGACGTGGAGGCGGGACACATGCCCTGTATGGAGCTGCGCCTCGCGTGCCTGATGGAGATGCTGCAGGTGCCCGTGCGCAGCAGTCGGGCCGACGCTGCTGGCCTGATTCGCGGTGACACGGCAAGTGGCGATGACTTCTTGAGGCCGCTGGCTGAGGGTTTATGCGAGGAGGCGCGGAGTGCGAGCGGGCGCCACAGGGCTGGTTGCCTTGGCAAGGCGCCTCCAGATGCGCAGGGAGCTCGACTCCAAGGAGGGCTTGAACGCGGCGCTCACGCGCCATTGGTCGGCTTTCGCGCGGGTGCGCAATGAATGATGGAGCTGATCGGTGCCGTTCAGTGGCTGCTAGGCAGCAGGGCGCCCGCCGAGAGCTACTACGACGATGCGGACGGTGCCCATGCGGTGGGCCCGAATGACCCGCGCAACACTTGGGGATGATGGCGTATCTCTCTTGCTGTGATGCTTCGCGATGTACGTTCTGCAGTGGGTGGGGTGTGTCCGCATTGCTTCCCACAATTGGGGTGGCACCCGTCGGGTTGTGCGTTGTGGTGTCACTGCGTAGGTAGTCGCGGCAAGGGTTCAGACTTGGAAGTCACAGCCCGCAAACCGTTGGCGTTTTGCGCATTGGTGTTACAGTTTTGGTGCTACGGTGTTGGGCGGTTCATTGCCGCAGTGGTGTGGGCCGGTTTCGGGCATGTTTTCCGTGCTACGCTTCTTTTGACAAGGGGAACGACGACGCCACGGTCGCGCTTCACGTGGTAGAAGAGTTCACAGATGGTGCATTTATTGCAGCTGAAGGCGGGCCCCCGAGCCTGTTGTCCCCGACCAGTGCGCGTGCTCGCTTGTCGCGGTGTTCGCCGCGACCCGCCGCCGTAGCCGCCTGTCGTCCTTCGCTGGCAGCGGGCTATACAGACGTAGTGAAGTAGTGATGCTGCGTTGGTTGCTCGGCACTGCTCCGCGCTGGGCACCAACTTCGTCTGAGGATGCAGTGTTTTGCGGAGTGTCATTTGCTTGCGTTCAGTTTGAGCTCACCACCAGCCTCGCGGCCACAGGGCCAGAGGCTGACGTGCGAACCTCACCGCCAGTGGGTGGTCGCCACGTGTGTTTCGTCTTGTGCGTGCGCGCTGGCCTCCCAGGCGCAGGCCCAGCGAAGGCTCGCGAGACCTTTGAGTTGGGGTACGGTTTTTAAAATCGTCTCCTGCGGGGGCATCTGTTGTGGGGCAATCAATTGTGCTTTCGCTATGGATTAAGGTGTCGGGGTCGCGCCTCGAAGCTCGCTGGCGGGAGACGGGTAGCGTCCGAGGATCGGAAGCGTGGAGCGTTGATTTTGGCGGAGTCTTAACGTTACATTGCCTGTAGCTTTACCTCAGCGTCGAAACCTCACATGAAAGTAACCGCATCAGCCAAATCGACTGATGTGTGCGAACACGCAATAATCTTACATAGAGGTGCGAGCCCTCGCGATGCATCGTATTGTCGAACAAGACTGACAACAGTGACGCCAACATTAAAAACACAAAACCAGCAATGGCGACATCATCGGCACATCATAACAATAAGAACAGCAGCTGTCCAGGCAATACCAATGATCACCGCAATTGTGCCAATGAGGTTTCCCACAACAACGATGGCATGGAAACCAAATGCGTATGCATAACGACATCATCAACCACCACAACAACGTAGTAACTGCAGCTCATACATCAAAACGGTACCAAACACAAAACAATAACAACGCGCTAACCATATGAGCGGGACTGTCGTTATGATCAGCACTCAAGCCAACAATTCCGGCACATGTCTCTGATCAGGCAATCTTCATGCCTAGGCTTTAATACATTGTTTTTTCTTTGGGGGAATATCGCAGCCACAGGCGCATCAACGCGGTAACACCCAAACCAGCGGAACCAATTTCATCACCAACAGCAGCAATATCAGCAACCAAATCATCAACACTAAGAATAGCAGCGGTGAGAGCAAAGTCCGCAGAGTCCGCATGATGTTTGTCACTCTCGTGAGAGTTGTCATCGGGAGGAACGCCATCCTCGTGAGGATTGCCGTTTTCCGATTGCCAGGGCGCCCGGCCCACAAGTGGCACACAGAGCTGGCAGCGGCCTGGGGCCGTGTGGGGGTGCGCCGTCCTCGGCAAGGCTGCTGCTATTTTCCGATGGCGTGGGCGCCAGGCCCACAATTGACCCACAGAGCCCGAGGCCTCGGGCCCGTCGGGGGGGGGGGTGCCATCATCGTGAGGGCCGCCACCTTTGGAAGGCCAGGGCGTTTGGGTCACAAGTGGCCCACAGAGCCACGAGAGGCCTCGGGCCCGTCCGGGGGAGGGGGGCGGCTTCCTGGCGAGGGCTGCCATTTTCTGAAAAGGCCAGGGCGGTTGGCCCAAAACTGGCCCACCAACGGCAGAGGCTTCGGACGACAACAGCAATAATTACGTCAACAATATCAGCGCAGTAGAACTTAGCCCAATGTCGACCCCAAACATGGAAACAACCGCATCAGCAAAACCGGAAAACGTGCCCGAAAACACAATCCTTATTTCGCCCGATGCTTAAACATGTTTGTGAAACAAGGGCGCCGACGATAACAGCAACGAGAGAACATCCACACCCATATAATCAACAACGTCGGCAACGACAGTGACACCGATAGGACACATTACCCATCATACATCACCACTTTGAACTCAAGTGCGTGTAGTTACAACATCAGGAACAGCAGTACGGCCATGCGAGCGGCTTGTACAACAGCACCACCAAGAACAACCACAACACAAACAATCCAAGCAGCGTTTAGAACCAACAGTCGCAGCAACATTTATAACGACAATACGAGCTCATCGCAACATTACAACGAACGGCTTCGCCGTCGACGAAAAAGACACATCGTCAACAGCAGCAAATGACAGCAACAGGAACAACAGCAGTCCCAACACACGCAACCATACCAACATTAGCACCACCAACATACCATCGCAAACAACGGCAACATCAGCAGCATGAGCACCAGTTCGCAAGCACATTCACAACAACATTGTCCAACTGCCCGCGTCAAGTCCAGCCCAACATTCTGGGCGGCGACTGTTCGGGGGGGGCACGCGCGATGCCGTCACGTGTGGCACCTCGTGTCCTCAGGCTTTGGACAGCTGTTGTGATGCAGCTGCTGATGATGGTAACGGTGATGCTGGTGGTGGTTGTGGTGAGGATGTTGATGGTGATGTTGTTGTTGATGATGCTGGTGATGCTGATGATTGTGACGATGATGCTGATGCTGATGCTGATGCTGCTGCTGCTGCCGCTGATGGTGATGCTGCTGCTGATGGTGATGGTGGTGGTGGTGGTGGTGGAGAGGAGGATGACGACGAGGATGTGGATAAGGATGACGAGGATGGTGTAAAGGAGGATGGGGACGATGATGGGGCAGGATGAGCAGGAGGAAGAGGAGGAAGAACAAGGTCCGTCACATGACACCTTTCGTCTTCACCCGTTGAAGTGCCCTCATGGAACTCGTTAGGTCCGTCCCGTGGCAGTCCTGACCTTTTGTGGGGCAGTCGTGCCCCCCTCGGAGGGGCCTCTTGGGACGTTTTGGGCCTTCTCAGGCTGTCTTGGGGTTCTGTTTGGGCCGTCTTGGGGGCCTCTTGGCCGTTTGGTGGGTGCCTGGGGGCCGTCTTGGTTCCGTCGGTGGCCTCGGGGGCCTCGGGGGCGCGGCCCTGTATTGCTTTGCGAGGGATGTGGCGGCGGCAGCGCGAACCGGATGTATTCCAAGACGGGCTGTGGCCTGGAGGTCGCGGACTTTCAGTATTTCAGGGGGGATTGTGGCTTCGGAGGCGTGAAGCTATGGTATGTTACAAAGGATCGCCGCCTCGATGGGTGGGTGGGGGGGGATTCATGCAGGGCAGTTTGATGAGAGGGGGCAGCCCCTTCGGGAAATTACAGAAGCCTTTCCAGGCAGCCCTTGGCATTCCAGCACACCTAGCGTGCCGGGGGGCACGGTGGCGGATAAACGTCATGACAGCATACCAGCCACACGAAACGCAGCGGCAGCATCAGCCGCAGCCATATCATTAAAGCAGGCAGAGGTCTCAAACACATCAGTCAGTATACTTGGTCAGAACCTTTTTATGCAAAAGCGTAATTTGGGAACGTACCTGATTTGAAGGCGTGTGCAACGGAAAGAAGGCCAACGCCGATAATTGCAACGATACACCTTCAACACCAGCAGAACTAACAACTTTAACAACACCAACGTACACTTCGTTAGTGCACATATGAAACATCACAACGTACGCAATGACAGAAGGTCTACGATTTCACGTAGTTGCATCATCACTCGTACGTGCACATCCAACGCACCATACCAGTCTTGCGAACGACATGTGCAGCATCAGCAACACACCAAATCTATAACATTCACATCATCATAGACAATCACATCGACAACGAGAGTATCATCACTACCAACACCACTAATGACTTAGCAACATCATCAAGTATAACATCAGTCATACCACAGCGCAACATCAAACAGAGCAGTGGCAACATGTACCACATCACCAGCAACAACAGCACTTGCAACAGTCATAAGTATACATCAGCCGCATGACCAGCATCTGCCAGGACAACGAAGACGATATCACCAACGACACTATCACTGACTACAGCAGAAATAATAGTGGCATGACAACCACACCAGCAACAACCACGACATCAGCAGTAACCACATCAACAAACTAGTGGCCCCGCATCGAAGCATTACCATATTATTACGAACAACATGACAGCCACATGAACACCATTCACGACATGATGGCAGTCTCACCCGCAAAGCAGGCATAGGTATCCGATCGAACAATCTTTATGGTTGGGTGAGAGCCCCTATGCTAAATCATATGTGGGTTCTGACTTGAACTCCAGCCGCGGCGCGCTGCTCGGGACACAGCTTGAAGGGACCCGAGGGCACTCCATCTCGTGTCTCGGGGCACTCGAGCGTAAGGTGCTCGCGTAAAACGACGAGCAGGCGCCCTCACCCTCAGTGCAGCGTGCCGCGCTGGCGACCAGCGGAGCCATCACCCAGACCTAGCCTCCTGGCATCCGACGCCTCGCTGACACGGCAGCATCGCGAGGCTCACGACTGGAGCCGCGACGGGGCCCGAGACTGGCCGGCACCGCCCCGCGTGAAAAGGGTCCCATTCTGCCCCCCTGTTTTTCGGGTCAACTCGACGCTCCAGCCGCCGCTCGGGACGATCTGAGCACCCCTGGAACGCTCCTGGCGTGGCGCAGCTGCTGGAAGGCATCCCGAGGCTGGCAGACCGCCGAGGACCGATGAAAATGTTAGAACAGCGCAGCTGTCGAACCCGCAACCCTCCCGCGGGTGAAGCCGCGGAGCCATCAGGCCCTTGCGCCGGCGCCGCGACGCCTCTCGCGGCCGCCGCCCCGGGCACACCGCGGCCGCTGGTGGCTGCGCCCTCCACCCCAGCGCCAGGCGCCTCGCGTCGCTCTCTCCCGCGCGGCGTGCGGGCGAGAGGGAGCTCCCGCACCGCTCCAGTTGGAAACCAAATCATTGGAGCCTCGTGTGGTCTGGTAACTCCGTCTTCCGAGTGCGTTAGCGTGCGCTGGCGTGTGGTGATCGAGGAGAAAGCGCTGATTCAGCGCCGATTAGCGCCAATGTAGCGTCGATTAGCGTCGATTTAGCGTCGATTCTCGTCGATCAGCGTCGACTAGCGTCGGTTAGTTTTGACTCGCAAGAGCCAGCACGATGTCATAGGAGGCTCCCGTGAGTTGCCACCGAAGATTGGATAGTGTTGGAGGATCACGCCGCATCGGCGATGCATCGGCGATGCATCGGCGATGCATCGGCGATGCATCGGCGAGGTGCGTAGCCCGATTTTCTCCGCCCCAGCGTCGTTGATGCATCGCCGATGCGTATGCATCGTCGATGCATCGGCGGTGCATTGGCGATTTGGCGCGATGCCCCAATTGGCAGGCCTCTAACCTCGTGAGGGCACCCGGTGACGCCTGATTTGGGCCTCTCGGGGGCCTGGGGCTTCTGGAGGGCCTCCTGGAGGCCTGCTGGCGGTCCCGGGGTCATCTTGGGGCGGAGGGCCCGAGCTGCCCGATCGTGTTCTCCCTCTTGGGGGGCCCCGTGAGGCCGCCAGCTGGCGGACCAGGCGATCCACCCCGGGCAGTGCCATGCAGAGGCCGTCTCCAACAGCTGGCCGCACGACCTGACGAAAGTCGGGCTGCACGGGACCCACGTGCCAGCACTGGGCATTGGTCTAAGCAGATCTCTCGATTGGACCCGTTTCAACATACAACTTAACTCGCAGAATTTTCGCAGCTATGACCCCGCTGTGATCAAGAGGGGGCTACGGAAGCTTCATCTGAGGTGGTTCCACGCCAAAGAACCTAATGTGCGCTTGATTCTTGGCAATGTCGATCTTGGCACCGCCAGGTTGTCAATGATCGAGGATGTCCGCGACACATGCCGCGAATGTAATGCCGTGCCTGGGAGAGGCCCAGCAAGTCCACAGTTCCCTCGGTACGCGTGCCAGGGAAGTCCAATGAGGAATGTGAGTGCGACCTGATGATTCATGAAGGGCACCAACCAATTCATCTTCCATATTCGCCGGCCCAACGGGCCAGAGGCGTGCTAAGATCTCGGGTAACTGGTTAACAATATTCTACTTCGCGCGCGCGGGGCGGCCCCTGGGGGTCTCTGGGCGAAAAGTACCCGGCAAGGTCCCGGCAAGGTCGTGGCAAGGTCCCGGCAAGGTCCCGGCAGGTCCGGGTCACCGGACCGGGCAATTTTTCGACACCCCTCACGAGGATCGTGGCCTCCGAGGGGGGAGCCGCAATCGACTACCCCCCCTCCCGCCCCAAGAGGCCCCCAAGAGCCCCCCAAGAGGCCCTGGGGGCCCCCAAGAGCCGCCAAGGAGCCCCAAGAGACTCTCAAGAGGTCCCCAAGAGGCCCCCAAGAGGCCCTAAAGAGGGCTCCAGGGCCGGCGGAATGAGCGAAGCGATTAAATAATTGATCGGTGCACGCGTCTCAGCGCTGGGGTAGAAATGCCCGACAAAGAGAAACCTCGCTTGTAGGTGCATTATAAGATTGCTGGTATATGCCAGCAAGGTTCTTTATGAGGCAAGACCGCGACGCCAGAAACCGCGACGCCAGACACCGTGACGCCAGACAACCGCGACGCCAGAACCGCGACGCCAGAACCGCGACGCCAGAACCTCGACGCCGGAGCCGACAAGCCAGGGTCGGCACGCCAGACCCTCCTCGCCAGAGCCGGCACGCCAGAGCCGCACGCCAGAACCGGCACGCCAGAGCCGGCACGCCAGAATTGGCGCCGCCGTCGCCGCCGCCGCCGCCGCCCGTTAATTAGGGTCCGCCGCCCGCGCCGCCCGTTAGAGTTCACGCGTGCCCTCTCGAGTATGCCCCACATTTTAATGTCCTGCGGCCGCCGCCGCCGTTGCCCGTTGGGGTCCGCCGCCGCCGCCATCCGTTAGGATTCACGCGTACCCTCTCGAGTATGCCCCACATCTCAATGTCCCGCCGTCGCCGCCGCCGCCGCTGCCGCCGCCGCCCTTTAGGGTCCGCCGCCGCCGCCGCCGCACGTTAGGGTTCACGCGTGCCCTTTCGAGTATGCCCCGCACTTTAATGTCCCGCCGCCGCCGCCGCCCGTTCGGGTTCACGCGTGCCCTATCGAGTATGCCCCGCACTTCAATGTCCCGCCGCCGCCGCTGCCGCCGCCCGTTAGGGTCCGCCGCCGCCGCCGCCGCCCGTTAGGTTTCACGCGTGCCCGCGCGAGTATGCCCCACACTTTCTTGTCCCGCCGCCGCCGCCGCCGCCGCCCGTTGGGGTCCGCCGTCGCCGCCGCCGCCGCCAGTTAGGGTCCGCCGCCACCGCGCCGCCGCCCGTCAGTGTTCGCGCGTGCCCTCCCGAGTATGCCCTGCACTTTCATGTCCCGCCACCGCCGCCGCCGCCGCTAGTTAGGGTCCGCCGCCGCCGCGCCGCCGCCCGTCAGGGTTCGCGCGTGCCCTCCCGAGTATGCCCCACAATTTAATGTCTCGCTGCCGCCGCCGCCGCCCGTTAGGGTCCGCCGCCGCCGCCGACGCCGCCCGTTAGGGTTCACGCGTGCCCTCTCGAGTATGCCCCACACTTCAGTGTCCCGCCGCCGCCGCCGCCGCCGCCCGTTAGGGTCCGCCGCCGCCGCCGCCCGTTAGGGTTCTCGCGTGCTCGCTCATGTATGCCCCACACTTTAATGTCACGCCCGCCCGACCCGACTCTCCCGTTAGGGTTCACGCGTGCTCGCTCGTGTATGCCCCACAGTTTAATGTCCCGCCCGCCGGGCCCGATCCGCCCGTTAGGGTTCACGCGTGCTCGCTCGTGTATGCCCCACACTTTAATATCCCGCCCGCCCGACCTGACCCGCCCGTTAGGGTTCACGCCCATCCGAGGGGCTCCGCGGGTCCTACGCGCACACAGACCGACCGTCATCCGCATGGCCATACGGGAGGAGGGGGAGAAGCAGCCAGCAGGAGGATCGGGGAGGATGGAGGAGGTGAAGGAGGGTCTGGAGGAGGAAGAGGAGGAGGAAGACGAGGAGGAGGAGGACGAGGAGGAGGCATGGGGGAGGAGGGGGCATTGTGGACGCACGCTTGCCAACTCAATTTGATTTTTCTGTCCCTCTTCTCGGACTAGACACTCTGAGCATTTACGCTTTATGCAGTCATGCCTTGATGCATTCATGCTTGGATATACTGCAGCATTGCTACATTCATTTATCGATGCAGTGATGTTTTGATTCGTTGACGCTTGGATGCGTTCCTGCATTGCCGAGGACGATGAGCACCAAGAGCAAGATATACATGAACGTCCAAAGGCGGGGCTCAAGGCTGCCCAGGCAAGCTGAAGGCGCACATCCGCGGGTCCACTGTGGAAATCGAGACCCTGACGCCGCGCTCCCGCCTCCCTTGTCCGGACCGCGTCGCTGAGGAGCGCTCCGGGGGAGACGTCTACAAGAGGGCGGCGGTCGACCTTGGCCCCAAGGCGGCCGTCGTCGCAGCGATTGCCCTCTACGAGGTCCTGCGCGACGACGTGGCTGCCGTTCCCCCGCCAGCGAAGCTGCGCCGGGCTTGCCGGCGCGTGCGCGACCGGGCTACCGAGAAATGTCTCCAGGAATTGCGCGGCGGCCGGCCCTCCTCTCCTTTTCGCTCCTCGTGCTCTATATGGCAAATCTTTGAGATAGCTCGAACTGACGAGCTCGGAGAACGACATTAGTTCTGGTGCTTTTTTCAACGTTTCGGCTTTTTCATGGAAATCAAGCAACCCGCGCAGAAAACGACGTTCCCTGCGAGTCCAGCAAATATGCAATATGATACCGGAGCAAAGCCCCAATCATAATTTCTCAAGGGCAGTGAGGCTATGGGGCCATGCGGTTATAGGGCGACAGGGCTAGGGCTATAGGACTCTACGGCTATAGGGCTATAGGAACATAGGGCTACAGTGCTACAAGGCAATAAGGTTATAGGGCTATCGGCCTATATGGGCTATATGGTTATGTGGCGATTGGGCTATAGGGCATAAGGACTATAGGGCCATGTGGCTATAGGGCTTCTAGGGCTATAGGGCTATAGGGTTATAGGTCTATAGGTCTACAGGGATATAGGGCTATAAAACTATAGGCCTATAGGGCGATAGAGCACCCGGGCAACCCGGAGCGCCTGGGCACCCCGGGGCACCTCTGGGCACCCCTGGGCACCTCCGGGCACCCCTGGGCACCCGGGCACCCGGGCGTGCGGCGAAAATCGGCGGCAAATCTAACCATAACCATATGAATCCGCTAGGGCCCCATGCAGAGGCAAGCTCTGATTGGGGAACATAGCGCATCATATTGCCACGGCTGTGCCATACAAAAATTCAGAAAGACAGGATTATTCAATGTATTCCCACGCTTCTTATTCACATCTGCAAGCGTGTCTCCTTGAAAACAAACGCACCACCCAGGAACCAACGAGCAAGCCTCGGGTCGGACCCCTGGCCCCCCTCGTCAAGCGCCCCCGCCGCGGGGCGGCGCCGACGACCCCGGGCAAGCCTTGGACTTCAGTTCCTTGGGCACTTTGACGCTCGTGACAGCGCTCGCAAAGTTCGGCGACGACAACTTTTTGCTTGTGGGGCTCTGGGACAGGCCCAGCGGGCGGGCGCGTCCTGGCGTACGGGGCCACAGTCAGACCCGAGTTCATGAGCTCCTGCAACCTCTGGCTCGCCGACGGGACGTTTCGGACGCATCCGGGGCAGCTCTCGCAAGTGTACGCGAGCCGCGCCTCCAGCAACGGCTTCGCCATCCCGTGCGCCTTCTTCTTGTTGCCAAATATGACCGGCAAAACGTGCAGGCGCATGCGAGGCAAGGTCTGCGAGTTCATCCCGGAGGGCGCGGCGGACAAGACCTTGCTCGTCGACTTCGAGAAGGAATCCTACCAGGCAGCCCAGGCAGCGCTCCAGTATGTCGAAGACATTAACGTGGGCGGCCGTTGGTTCCACTTCGCCGCTGCCCTCTGGAAGCGAGTGCAGAAGCTCGGGCTTGCTTCCAGGTGCAGCGAGATCAAGGCGTTCCGCTCGCGCGTGAAGAAGCTCCGACGCTTGGCCTTCCTGTCGCTGGAGGACGTCATCGCTGCCTTCGAAGTGCTCGCCCGCGAGTTCGAGGGCGGGGGGGCGCAGATCCTAGGGCACTTCGAGGAGACGTGGATAAGCCCCGCCGCGGAACTCGCAAAGGGCCAGCCTTCCCCACGTGTCTCTGGAGTGTGCACCAGAGGGCATTCGAAGGAATGTTCTTGACGAAAAATGCCACATTTCGAAAACCACCCGCCCTCAATTTGTGAAGCTCTTGCAAATTCTTATGACGATCGCGCACGGCGCTAATGCGAGAGCCACATTTTGAAAATCACCCGCCCTGTGTTTGTGAAGTCGTTGTCGTTTTCCAAGCTTCAGGATCACACGTGGGAGTGACGTCTCAGGCGAAACGCCCGGCCCGCCCTTCCGACCAACCTCGGAAAAAGGAGAAGGAATGGGGGAGGAGGAGGAGGAGGAGGAGGAGGAGGAGGAGGAGGAGGAGGAGGAGGAGGAGGAGGAGGAGGAGGAGGAGGAGGAGGAGAGGAGGAGGAGGAGGAGGAGGAGGAGGAGGAGGAGGAGGAGGAGAGGAGGAGGAGGGAGGAGGAGGAGGAGGAGGAGGAGGAGGAGGAGGAGAGGAGGAGAGGAGGAGGAGGAGGAGGAGGAGGAGGAGGAGGAGGAGGAGGAGGAGGAGGAGGAGGAGGAGGAGAGGAGGAGGAGGAGGCGGAGGCGGAGGCGGAGGCGGAGGCGGAGGCGGAGGCGGAGGAGGAGGAGAGGAGGAGAGGAGGAGGAGGAGGAGGAGGAGGAGGAGGAGGAGGGAGGAGGAGGAGGAGGAGGGAGGGAGGAGGAGGAGGAGGACGAGGGCGAGGACGAGGACGAACGCAACGCCCAGATCTCCTCATGGGGAGGAGCCAGGCGGGGAACCTCCGGCCCACGCGGCCGCAGAGGCGCCGCAGCGTTCTCTGCAGCCGCCGCGCCAGGCACCCCAGGCATGTTGCCAGGCGCGCGGCCCCTCCTTTTTTTTCTGTTCTTCTCTCCGGAGCAACGTCAAGGGGGGGATAGGCTCATGGTCGGAAAATGGAGCATGTACATTACCAGCGGCGGGCTGTTTTTCAGTTCCCGGACTTTTTCGAGGGTCGGGGGCGAAGTCGGGGTGGTGTGGTGTATATGTTTCCCGTTTTCCCAGGGAAACGACGACAAATGTATACACCAGGATTCCGTATACACCAGGATACGCTTTCCAGTGCGAGTTAAGTGCAGGGCGGGAAAAAGCGTCGGTGGAAAGAGTTCGGCTCTTTACATGGTGTGATGCATCGACCCCCAATCGCTCCTTGATCGCCAATCGGGGCACGATCGTCCACCCCGCCCAGGAACGTGCGGTTTCGTTATCGGGGGCCTATCGTTGATCCATCGGCGATGTACCACCCATTCCAGGTCGATGTTCCCCCCTGAGCCAGTCCCACGTCGTTGCCCCTCATCTCTCTCTTGACCTCTCTCTCTCTCTTCCACTCTCTTTGTTTTTTCCCCCACTAGGCTTGCCTATGGAGTTTTCTCTCTGTTGAAAGTTGGTGCCTCGGGAGGTTACTTTGCCCGTTCCTCGGGGATTCCCCGGGATCCTCGGGTTCTCTGGGTTCTTCGGCTTTCGGTGCCTCCGATTCTTACGTTGCCCGTTGCTCGGAGGTCCCCTGCGTTCCTCGGGTTCCTCGGGTTGCTCGGGTTCCCTGGGTTCCCTGGGTTCCTCGAGTCCCCCCGGTGCCCCGAGTTCCCCAGGTTCCTCGGGTTCCCCGGGTTCCCCGGACTCCTCGGGTTTTTCGGTGTTGTTCATTGCCTGGGTTCTTCGGGTTCCCTGTTCTTTGCTGGGTTTCCTCGGGTTCCCTGGTCTTGTTCCTCGGGTTCC
Source organism: Prorocentrum cordatum (assembly GCA_963575745.1). Classification (NCBI taxonomy): domain Eukaryota; class Dinophyceae; order Prorocentrales; family Prorocentraceae; genus Prorocentrum; species Prorocentrum cordatum. The sequence goes on along the minus strand of CAUYUJ010003536.1, from coordinate 326,149 downwards.
CCAGGTTCCCCAGGTTCCCCAGTCTTGTTCCTTGCTTGGGTTCCAGGGGTTCCCGGGTCTTGTTCCTCGGGTTCCCCAGCACTGCAACGCACTGCCAAGACAAGCAACGGCAAGCAACGCAAAGCAATGGAAACAATGCCAAGTAATGCTCCCATGCAATAGGATGTTTTCCTCTGATCGGGGTCGCGCAGGGTCAACTTTTTTGGTACATTGTCTCTCTCTCTCTCTCTCTCTCTACTTTCGGAGGTTGATCGACCTCCTACCCTGACACGTCGATTAGCGAATTGGCCGTCTTCGGTTCGCGAGATGGCGTCGCGGCCGTCATTTTGCGGGTCCAGGTCCGCCGGTTTCGGTCCTAGGTTGTTTTCAATAAAGGGTGGTTTACTAAAGGGAGGTCTGTCCACCGCCGATACTTGTATTTGTATATGCATCTGGATATCTAGGTATTTCGATGTATTCTAGACGCTTCGCATAACCCCAGACGAGTTGCCCTGATCAGGGATGTGAAGGAGCATGCGCTGGAGTAAAGGGCTGGGTAAGACTTCAAACACCAAGAGGAGGAGGGTGTAGGATGAATCGAAGGAGCAGGAGGAGGGGAGGGTGAGGAGGGAGGAGTATGCGGATGAGGAAGAGGATGATGATGATGATGATGATGATGATGATGATGATGATGATGCTGATGATGATGATGATGATGATGATGATGATGATGATGATGATGATGATGATGATGATGATGATGATGATGATGATGATGATGATGATGATGATGATGATGATGATGATGATGATGATGATGATGACGATGATGATGATGATGATGATGATGATGATGATGATGAGGAGGAGGGCGAGCAGAAAGGCAAGAGGCATCATGATGCCTCTCAAAGTCTTTTCGGACGAACATCAGTGATTTTGGCCTTCTCGCCGAGTCCTCTTGAGGCGTCTTGGATGTCCCTTGGGGGTCTCTTGGGAGCCTCTTGGGGGCATCTTGGGGGCCTCTGGGGGGCCTCTTGGGGCCTGCTGGGCGCCTCCTGGGGCCGCCTCGGGGCACCTTCGGAGCCTCGGGGGCCATCTTGGGGCCATCTTGGAGGAGATCGATCAAAGCACTGGCCGTAAGTCAGAGTGAGGGGGCCGAACGGTCATTCATTGTCCCTGGGTGCGTGGCTGAAGTGCGGATCCGTGGTGAGGATTCTTCTTGATGTTGTTGTTGTTGTCGTCCCCCCCGCGACCTGGCCCGCGACCCTCCCGCGACCCACCTCGCGACCCACCCGCGACCCACCCCGCGACCCAACCGCGACCCACCCGCGATCCACCCCGCGACCCGCTCGCGACCCACTCGCGACCCACCCGCGACGCACCCTCGACCCAGCCGCGACCCACCCGCGACCCACCGTCGACCCACCCGCGACCCACCTGCGACCCAACCCGCGACCCACCTACGGTGTTTTAACAACAAATCGGCGCCTGCGGCGGGCTCGTTGTATAGCTTGAAAAATTTTGCGCTTGCGGCGGGCTTCTTCAAAGCCTCGCAGACTGCCGACGTCCCCGCCGCCCCCTCACTCTTATCCACAACTACGGGGTGCTACATACTTAACTTGGATCCCCCCCAGGAGGCCAAAATGTGACCAACATCTTAGTACAAGCGCTGATGTTGGCTTCCTCGCCGAGGCCATTTTGGACGCTCTAACTGCTCGCGACACCCTCCCCCCTCCAGGTCCAGGGATAGGGGGTAGGGGGAAGGGGTCAAGACACCCACCCGCCCGCAAGCCGTCTAGCTCACTTCCACCCGGCCTCCCTACACATAAGTAACACCCGAGCCTGAGCATGTTCAGCGGTCGTTTTTGGATGGACAGCTACTGGGAGCCAAGCCGACCCCAGGTGCGCGACGTTTGGGCGAGGTGCGCCACGCGTGCCAGGGGCGCCATGCGCGCCAGGCGCACACCAGCCGCGCCGCGTTCGGGGCACATGCAGAGTGCGTCAGGTGCGCCTGCGAACGTGACAGACCACATCGGGAAACATGTCAGCCCTCGCCATCCTTGTCGAAAACCGATGCCCATAATTGTGTCTGCTGGGCCTGCGCACAGCAGACCACGCGCCACCACCCCCGCCGTCCCTGTCAAAAACCACTTGACAGTGATCGCGGGATGGCCGCGCATGATCCAGATTTAGCCGCGAGGTGCATGTTGTATTGTAGGGGTGGTAGCCCTGCGCGCAGCAGGGAATATGCTGACACTCCCGCCGTCCTTGTCAAAAAACACTGCGAAGTGCTCGCGGGCCTCGCGAACATGACTCAGGACTTTGCCCCAAAGTGTACTTTGCACTGATTTTTGACAGGGATGGTGGAGGGGGCCGCATCGGGTTGGCCGCGCATGCTCCAAATGTGGAGGCAGAGTGCGGTTTGTATTGTTTTTGACAGGGATGGTTGGGGGCGTGTGGTCATGGTGTCGGCATGGTGCCTGGCTGGCCCCCGGTCGCCTGGGAGAGACTGTGTATATTAACAAGGAACAGTGATGAGGCCTCTCCCGAAAGGAAAGAGGCAAGAGGAAAGAGGAAGCTCCCCAAGCCGCTCATGCCCCAGAGGGCCGGTGGGATTCCTGTGCTCTCCCTCTCTCTCTCTCGCTCCGCGTGCGCGGCGCCAGTCCCTGCGGCGCCCGTGCGAACTTCGCCCGCGTCGGCGCGCCTCTCTGCTCTGCTCTCTCCCTCTCTCTCGCCCGGCGCGCGGGCGGAAGGGGGGCCCCCCTTTGCGTGCCTCCCGCGCTGCGGGGTGGCAGCCATCCCCCTTGGCGGCGCGTGGGCTCCGCGGCGTCGGGCTCCGAGGGGCGGGCCGGCGCCCCCCTCCCCGCCGCCCTGGCTCCTGGCGGGCCGGCGCCCCCGCGAAGGCTCCGAGCTCGGTCCCCGCTGCCGCACCGGGGGCGCACCGGCCGCGGGGCCGGCGAGCGCGGCCGCGGGGCGCTCGGGCGAGCTCTTCGTCCAGCTGCTCGTGCCGCCTCGGGCCTCGGGCCTCCTCCGTCCTCTGCCGTGCGCCCCTGCGCGGCACGCGCACAACAAAAATATGATCATCATGAGAAAATATAATTCATTCTGGAATTTTGAGG
>CAUYUJ010003536.1:308051-318051 GCA_963575745.1 Prorocentrum cordatum | reverse complement strand
CGCGAGGGCTGGGGCAGCTCCAGCCAGGGTGCAGAAGAGAGGCCCGGTGGGCAGGCCTCGGGCCTCTCGTCCAGCTCCAGCCCCTTGCGAGCTCGATTCAAAGAAAGCTGCCAAGCCGAGTCAACCTTGGACATAGGGGCCGAACCTGTCGAGCGCCGATCCATCCAAGTGGCGATGGTGTGGCGAATGTGGACCTGCACTGGGTCCCTGCCGCCCCGAACGACGAGCGAATCGCAGTGGTGGCACAAGTACCTGTGCTACTGACCAGACCGCTAGCATGCGCACTGCGTCTGAGCTGGGCCAGGCTGCCTGTAGAGATACTTGGAGCCCCTGAGGCCCGCGTAGCCTTTGGGTAGGCATTCGTGAAGCATAGCTTGGGAGCACGCCTATCTCTGCGGGTGAAACGCTTGACTCGTCCTGCTGCCTTGGCTCCTTTGCAGGCCCTGCCTTGCCTCACCTCGGTCGACCGTCTCATGGGAAAGGTCGTGTTGTGTCGGAGATCCCGCGCCTGCAATACTGTCTGCACATCTGCTGGGGCCGTGCCTGCCGCTGCGTTAGCTGCCTGCTCAGCGAAGCATACGAGGCGAGAAGCTCACACCTGGACCCTGCCAGGCCTCGAACAAGGGTACCGACCACCACAGGAGAACGCCCCAGGACGGTGCATTTGGGTGCCGCAAGTGCGGAACGCCATAGCATCAATCCATTGCCTTAGGTTCAAGGCTTTGCTGAGGTAGAAGCATATCAAGGTAGGCATATACATACAACGGCGCACCAGGTCCAGGCGCCCGGGGCCGGCGCTGCTGCCACAAATGTGGGCTCCGGGGCCCTCGGGGAGCCCCAGGGCCTCACAGAAGGCCGCCGGAAGGCGCCAAGGAGGCCCCAAGAGGCTCCAGAACAGACCCGGGATGCCCGAAGGTCGCTCCCAGACGCCCAATATGGCCTCCAAGGCGGCTTCAGAAGCCCCCAAGACACCCCAAGCGACCCCCAATAGGGCACCAAAAAGAGCCCCAAGGGGCCAAAATAGCCCCATTCCCTTAGTTAAACGTGTATTTTTAACATATTGCTTGTTTTCGCTGTCGGTCCGTGCTTGATGACCTCAGAAGCTCCCAAGACCGCCCCAATACGGCCGAGGACGCGCCCCAGAGGGCCCCGATACAGCCTCAGAAAGCTCCAGGACGGCCCACGAAGGGCCCAATACGGCCCAAGAGAGTCCCCAAGACGGGCCCGAGAGGGCCCCAGAGGAGGAAAACCACCATCGAGTTCCAAGCTTTCGACCCCAAGTGGCTCCAGGAGGCGCCGAGAAGCCCCCAAGAAGCGCCCGGAAGGCTCCCAAAAGCACCCCAAGACGCTCCAAGAGGCACCCCAAGAGAGCTCCAATAAGCAAAAATCTCCCCATTCCTATGGGAAAACGTATATATTTTCGTATGTTCGCCTGTCGGGCGGTCATGGCGTCCAAGACGGCCCAAGGGGTTCCCAAGACTGCCTAGGAGGCCCCCAAAAGAGCTCCAAGACGGGCCACGAGAAGCCCAGGACGGCCCAATGGGCCCCCAAGACGGCCCAAGAGAGCCCCAAGACGCGCCCGAGAGGAGTCCCAGAGAAAGAAAGCCACTCTCGAATTCCGAGCTTTCGGCCCCAAGAGATCCCAGGAGGCGCCGATACGCCCCCAAGAGGCCCCAAGCAGGCCCCCCAAAGCACCCCAAGATGCTCCAAGAGGCACCCCAAGAGAGCCCCAAGAAACTAAAATCATTCCATTCCTATGGGGAACGTATATTTTTCGCATGCTCGCCTCTTGGGCTGTCACCGCGTCCAAGACGGCCCAAGAGGCCCCCCAAAACGGCCTAGGAGGTCCCCAAGAAATCTCCAAGACGGCCTACGAGGAACGCAGGACGGCCCAATCGGCCCCCAAGACGGCCCAGGAGAAGCCCAAGAAGCGCCCGAGATGGGTCCCAGAAGAAGACAGCCACTTTCGATTTCCGAGCTTTCAGTCCCAGAGCCCCCAGGAGGCGCCGATAGGCCCCCCAGAGGCCCCAAGAGGCCCCCCAAAGCACTCCAAGACGCACCCAGGAGGCCTCCAAGAGGCCCCCCAGAGGCTCATAACTTGGTTCTAATGCGCCGGCGAGAGAGGCATCCAAGATGCCATGCGAACCTTCTCTCTGGGGCCGTAGGTGGATCTTCTTGTGGGCCAAGACCCGTGTCAGGAGTGTGCCGACTCGGATGGATCGGATGCGAACATTGCCGGGGGCCGTCGGTTGAAGTCTATCAAGCCTAGCTAGAACTTGAGCGCGCGCGAAGTGCGCGCGATGGTTCTAGTTATATATATACGCCAGCTCTGGATAGAGATGTTGCTTGGCCACATCTTGGCACGAGTCCTCCTTTTGGCACACTCCCTTCATGCGCAGTCTGTCTGATCCAATGTAAACATCTTGGGCCTAGGTAAGTCGTGTCCTCCCTTCTGTGAAGGCCAGATAGTCAGCGTTTAGTAGCCTGGCTCGACATCTCCTGGCAAATACAGCTACCGTGCTTGAAGCCAGACACAGTGTCAAGAGGAAGCTCACAGAGCGCTTTACACGTTGTGTTTTCCCTACGTCGGAAACAAAGGTGTCGTTCGTGTCAACGTCGGCCTGCCCCGCGTCACGCTGGAGACGGAACGGACCACGGGTGCCTGCAGCCCTTAAGGCAGGCGCGTCCCCGGGCAAGAGACACCCCACCATAATGGGTGCATTCGGCCCGTGGGGGTGGGCACAACATTCAAAGATGCTTGTGCCCTTGTTACAGTGTTTCGACAAGTGGTTTTCGCTGCCACATTCTCCATGTTCCATTCACTTGCTTGTACTTTGTTGCGTTGTTTCGATAATGCAGTATTCAGTGTTGCAAAGGCGGTTGTCTCTCATCAAGCGATTTGGTCAATCATCACGCAAACTTCTGGTTATCAGCCGAGAGTCTCTCCAAGAGCTCGTCTTCGGCGGTGCAGCATTTTTCCCATCAGCCAGAGTAGTAGCAGTGGTCGCTTTACCAAAGAGGGGGCTTCGCACGTGCGCTCTGATTGTGGTGCCCGAGAACCGGGATACGAAGTCGGCTCCGCCGTCCTGTGCTCCAGTCAGTGCTCTGGTCACGGGGGCGGGGGGTCGGACATTCAAGGAAAAAGGGGGCACCTGCGGCCAGGCCGCCAGGTGCCGACGATGTCACGAAAGAGGGGGCAGTCGTTTCCTCCCTTCTGTGAAGGCCAGATAGTCAGGGTTTAGTAGCCTGGCTCGACATCTTCTGGCAAATACAGCTACCGTGCTTGAAGCCAGACACAGTGTCAAGAGGAAGCTCACAGAGCGCTTTACACGTTGTGTTTTCCCTACGTCGGAAACAAAGGTGTCGTGTTAACGTCGGCCTGCCCCGCGTCACGCTGGAGACGGAACGGACCACGGGTGCCTGCAGCCCTTAAGGTAGGCGCGTCCCCGGGCAAGACACACCCCACCATAATGGGTGCACTCGGCCCGTGGGGGTGGGCACAACATTCAAAGATGCTTGTGCCCTTGTTACAGTGTTTCGACAAGTTGTTTTCGCTGCCACATTCTCCATGTTCCATTCACTCGCTTGTATTTTTTTGCATTGTTTCGATAATATTGTATTCAGTGTTGCAAAGGCGGTTGTCTCTCATCAAGCGATTTGGTCAATCATCAGGCAAACTTCTAGGTTGGCTTCGGCAGCCAAAGCCAGGAACGGGAGTGGGTACTGTAGCTGCTCTGCAGCTTCGACTAAGGAGGGCATGACTAGCTGATCGTACTGGTGAGGTCTATTAACCATCCTCCGGCGAACGATCCTCTCAAAATCGCTAGCTCGCTTTCAAGTTCGTCCAACCACCCCGCCTCACCCGCCCCACCCCCGACAGGCTTGTCCGACTCCCCGTGGTAGTCCTTGTCCCATTTTGAAAAAATGCGGGTGCTTTATACGCATCAAAACAAGATAGGCGAAGTCCATAAGGGCTATGGGGCGGATGCTTCTGTCGGGCTTGTCGAGCACTGCTATGAGACAAATGGCTTGGGACAGAGGTAAGGTGACCGAGGATTCGATTTCTGTGAACAACAGCAGCTTTTCTCCACACTGGATTCTTGATGAGCCTGGGGGGATGAGGTGGGAGGAGGAGGAGGAGGAGGAGGAGGAGGAGGAGGAGGAGGAGGAGGAGAAGGAGGAGGAGGAGGAGCAGGAGGAGGAGGAGGAGGAGAGAGGAGGAGGAGGAGAGGAGGAGGAGGAGGAGGAGGAGGAGGAGGAGGAGGAGGAGGAGGAGGAGGAGGAGTGGAGGAGGAGGTAGGAGGAGGAGGAGGAGGAGGAGGAGGAGGAGGAGGAGGAGGAGGTAGGAGGAGGAGGAGGAGGAGGAGGAGGAGGAGGAGGAGGAGGAGGAGGAGGTGGAGGAGGAGAGGAGGAGGAGGAGGAGGAGGAGGAGGAGGAGGAGGGAGGAGGAGGAGGAGGAGGAGGAGGAGGAGGAGGAGGAGGAGGTAGGAGGAGGAGGAGGAGGAGGAGGAGGAGGAGGAGGAGTGAGGAGGAGGAGGAGGAGGAGGAGGAGGAGGAGGAGGAGGAGGGGAGGGAGGAGGAGGCGGAGGAGGAGGAGGAGGAGGAGGAGTGAGGAGGAGGAGGAGGAGGGGGAGGAGGGAGGAGGAGGAGGAGGAGGAGGAGGAGGAGGAGGAGGAGGAGGAGGAGGAGGAGGAAGGAGGAGGAGGAGGAGGAGGAGGAGGAGGAGGAAGGAGGAGGAAGAGGAGGAGGAGGAGGAGGAGGAGGAGGAGGAGGAGGAGGAGGAGGAGGAGGAGGAGGAGGAGGAGGAGGTGGTAGTCCCTGAGCGATGTTGCGAACAAACAGACGACGTCGCGGAACATCACGACCAGAGCCCTAGAACCCCATTTTTCGGTGTTCGAGACCCAGGTAAGACGTGAATGTCTGGGACCCCAAACCGGGCGAGAGCCTGAGCTGTGAATAAAGACGCGGCGAAAAGAGGAGAAGGAGGAGGATAAAGAGGGCGGCGCAGCGATGATGATGGCGATGATTTTGACGATGATGATGATGCTGTCGGCGATGATGAAACAACTGATGATGATGCTGACGACGATGACGATGATGATGCTATGACGATGATGACGATGACGATGATGACGATTATGATGACTGAGACGACAATGGCGCTAATGACGATAGCGACGGTGTTGGTGGTGGTGATGGTGATGGTGATGGAGACGATGCTGCTGTTGATGATAATGCTGATGACGATGATGCTGATGCTGATGATGATGCTGATGATGATGCTGGTGATTGCGATGGCGTTGGTGATGGTAATGGCGATGGTGATGGTGATTATGGTAGTGCTGCTGCTGATAAAGATGATGATTACGATGATGATGATGATGATGATGATGATGATGATGATGATGATGATGATGATGATGATGATGATGATGATGATGATGATGAGATGACGATGATGATGATGCTGCTGATGATGATGATGATGATGATGATGATGATGATGATGATGCTGGTGGTGGTGATGATTCTGTTGTTTTGGTTGTTGTGATTGTTGTGTTTAGTGATGATGATGAGGATGCCGCTGCTATTGATGGGGAGGATGATGAGGAGGAGGAGGAGGAGGTGGAAGCGGACGAGGAGGGCGGGGCAGCGAGGAGGAGGAGGAGGAAGAGGCGGAGGAGTTGGAGGAGGAAGAGAACGAGACAGAGCAAGATAACGTGATAAAGGCAGAGGCGGAGGATGAGGATAAGGATAAGGGTGAGGATGACAATGCTGATTGTGTTGCGACGATTACGATGACGATGACGATGACGACGATGATGATGATGATGATGATGATGATACTGATGCTGCTGCTGATGATGATGAGGATGAAGCGCTGATGGTGATGCTGACGATGACGATGATGCTGACGATACTGGTGGTGTTTATGCTGCTGATGAAGATGATAATGCTGACGGCGATGCTGATGCTGAACATGATGCTGACGCTGAAGCTGTTGATGCTGATGCTGATGCTAATGATGCTGATTAATATGATGCTGACGATGCGGGTACTCATGATGATGCAGATGTTGATGTTTATGCTGACCCTAATGCTGCTGCGCATTAAGATTACGACGACGATTCTGACGATGCTGTTGATGCTGATGAGGATGGTTATGGTGATGATACTGCTGATGATGTTGTTGATGATGATGACGATGCTTATAATGATGACGATGATGATGATGCTGCTGATGATGCTGATTACGGTGCTGATGATAATGATGATGATGATGCTGATGATGATGCTGATGATGGTGAGGCTGATTATGATGAGGATGTTGCTGCTGCTGATGATGTTGCTGATGATGTTGCTGATGCTGCTGATGATGATGATGCTGATGCTGCTGCTGCTGCTGATAAAGATGATGCTGATGATGATGATGATGCTGATGCTGATGATGATGCTGATGATGATGATGATGCTGATGATGATGATGATGATGATGATGATGCTGCTGCTGCTGCTGATGATGGTGATGATGATGATGATGATGGTGGTGTTGGTGTTGGTGTGGTGTGATGATGATGATGCTGATGATGATGATGATGATGATGATGATGATGATGATGATGATGATGATGATGATGATGATGATGATGATGATGATGATGCTGAGAAGGCAGAGGCGGAGGAGGAGGATGAGGAGGCGGCGCAGCGAGTAGGAGGATGACGATAATGAGGAGGAGCAGGAGGAGGCGGAGGAGGAGAAGGACAATGATCAGGAGTAGAAGGAGGAGGAGGATAAGGAGGGAGAGGAGGAGAAGGATAAGCTAGGTGCGCTCGCGCCTCATTTGACATCCTACCCCTTCCTCCCATTCCTTCCCATTTTGTTAATCATGTGTCTTCTCACTGAATCGGGTATCGTAGCAGATCTTCATGCCGAGATGCGCCAGACGGGGCAAAGAAGCCTTGCCACGCAGACCGACGCCGAGGACTCGAAGCGGCTTCGAAGCAGAGATAAAGAGGTCCAAACGCGACAGCGAGACTTTCATTAAGAAGGAGCGCGAAAGCGCATGCGAGGCAGAGGCTGCAGCGGAACGGCACAGCGGGACCACTACTCTGAAGGGCCCACAATCGCATATTGAGTTCAACGCGACAGCGGTACCTCTATTGAGAAGGACCGCGAACGCGGATACCAGGTCAATGCTGTAGTGGGGGCACCATTCTGAAGGACCAGGAGCGCGGAAATAGTGCCGACGTTGTAGCGGGAGCTCCACTTTGAAGGGAGCGCAACCGATCGAATCGAGAAAACACATGAGAAAAGCCCGTTCGCGCAAATCGTGTGTGTATGTGTGTAGAGAGTCAGTACTCGGAGGAGGGGCGGACACTCTCAGCACAGATTCGGTGGAGAGAGGAGGAGAGTGGCTTTCATATTGTGTAATTGTGGAGGAGGAGGAGGGTTCCGTAGCGAGGAATAGGCGGAGGAGCAGAAAGAGGGCGGCGCAGCAAGAAGGAAGAGGATGAGGACGAGGAGGAGGACGAGGGTAGCGCAGGGAGGAGAAGGAGGAGGAGGAGGATGACCAGTGTAAACCCAAGATGCATCAACGATGTTGCAATATTCCTTCACGCCAGGTTCCTTCTTCTTAAGTCCCTACTAGAGCTCTTCTCTTTGCGAGAAGTGCTCCACTGCCAGACTGTCTGAGAAACTTCATTCGTGCCAAGACATCATTCATGGGACTTCAACGCCGCGAAATCAAGGTTATGGGTTCGGTCTGAGAATCCCAAATCTTGCCAGAACGCCAATTATGATACTTCAACGCCGTCCACGTGACTGTTGTATCTGACCCGCCTAATTCGTGTAAGAGTACATTCCTGGGATTTCAACCGTTCGGATCATTGAAACTGGCGGAGCTGTTTAAGACGAGTGCGCGCGGCGCTAAGGCGAGAGTCACATCTTGAAAAGCAACTGCCCTCCATCCTTGAAGCCGTTGTGACAGTTGAATGCGAATGTGCGCTGTGTTACGGCGGGAGGCACATTTTGAAACCCACCCGCCTTTTAAGACAAATGTTAGCGGTGCGAAGGCGAGAGGCACGTTTTGAAAGCGACCCGTCTTTCATTTTCTAATGCTGTGATCTTCAGCTTCAGGATCATGAGCGGTGATGAAGTCAGGCGAAACACCCGGCCTGCCCCACTGACCTTCTGGGGTGCGACAGGGAGGAGTTGTTTTGTAAGAGGCGGAGGAGGAGGAGCCGGAGGAGGAGCCGGAGGAGGAGGTGGAGGAGGAGGAGGCGGAGGAGGAGGCGGATGAGAGGGAGGTGGAGGGGGGAGGAGGAGGAGGGGGGAGGGGCGGGCCGCGCGCTGGGCGTGCCCGGAACGGCCACAGATGGCCAGCGCCGCGCCGCCCGCGCCGACTGAGCCGGCCGCGCCCGGGCCGGCTGAGCCGTGCTCGCCCGCCGCGTGCGCCGACTGCCTCGCGCAGCCGGGCTGCGGCTTCTGCGTCCTCGCGGCGTCGGGCGCCGGCTCGGGCTCAGGTTCCGTCTCGGGCGGCCGCCAAGCCTCGAAGGAAGAAGCACGGCTGATGGCCATGGCCAAGTGTCGGCGACTGCCACGGGTGTGCTTACGCCGGGGTAAGGTTTGCGATCGGTGGCGTTGTGGGGCTTCTGGGGTTCTCACCATGTCGTGCCAAAGGTCTGATGAGCTCTCGTTGGGGCGCCGCAGAGATCTCTGTCGAGATCCTCGCCCGCCCCTCCAGGCGCGGGTTGCAAACCACACCCTCTGCAACCCGCACCCTTCGGAGTAGCCGAAAATGAGCGACGAGCAGAAACGGGTTCAACTGCGCCGACATTCGTGCGTAAGCTGCACGCGTAATGTCGCGCGCAAGCGCCCTGTTTTCCACGCTGTGTGACGGGCTGGCGGCCCGCGTAAGCCGCGGCGGAAGGGCGCTGTGTCATTGTGGTGACCTGTTTCTCTTCGTCGCTCAAGTGTCACGGCACCATGTTTACGCCGATCTTGGTCATGGTCTATGCCGGCCGTCGCCGATTTCCGTTTATGATCCACGAACTTCGGCGGTTTAAAGATGGGGTCCTGAGGGATGGGGTCCTGAGGACGAGGTGCCTCAAACAACGTAAACCCACCCTTGGCTCCCTTCCTATCCTTAGGCCCCCATCCCTCAGGAACACATCTTGAACTACCCAGGGTTGACGGCGACCGAAATGGACGATTGCCAAGATCGACACCGACGCTTCCGCGTTCAGTTTTTGTCATGGTCATATATTCCCCCTCCAAATCCGAAGGTCGAGGGGGAGGGGAGGAGACGGGAGGAGGAGGGAGGAGGGAGGAGAGAGGAGAATTCGTAGATTTCGGCGACGACAGTGTCGAAGGAGCGCCCGCTCGGGGGCAGAAGCTGCGCAGGCCAAGCTGGCCCAGCACTTGTGGTCTGGGATCCTGGGGCCGTCACGCCATTCGTTTGTACAGCAGTGAGTCTATCTGGAGAGATGCTCCGTTGCCGCAGCAATCGGGTCTGGCCTTGTCGCAGTGGTCCAGGCAGCCTTCCATGTCGCATTTGAGGCACCGCCTGATCTTTGCGCAGATGTCCTCGGTGCCTGTCGACTTCTTCAACTCGCGAGTGAGGCTCACGACCGACATGTTGATCGTGAGGTGCAGAATGTAGCACCATAGCCCCACTCGCTGTCGCACTCAACACCGCATCGCGAATATGGTGTCGAGCATGCTGCCATCTGTAAGGTCGAAGGTTTTGGGCATGGGGCACGTATAGAAATTGGTGTACTGAGGTTCCTGGCATAATTAGGCAAGGGGGGCCTACACACCAATCAAGGGCTCAAGGTGGGCCTGACCTAGGCTGGTAGTGGTGCGTGTAGAGCAAAGGCGGCATATCCACCACCTTCCAGAGGTCTGCGCGGATTTCTGGTGTCGGTGCTAGACCTCCCTCCCCACATCCCTTTCCCTGGCGTGCGGAGCGCGCTGGGGACGTCGGCGAAGACGCCGCCC
>CAUYUJ010003536.1:295551-305551 GCA_963575745.1 Prorocentrum cordatum | reverse complement strand
GGAGGAGGAGGAGGAGGAGAGGATGGGAGGAGGGAGGAGAGGAGGGGAGGAGGGGGGGAGGAGGAGGAGAGGAGGAGGAGGAGGAGGAGGAGGAGGAGGAGGAGGAGGAGGAGGAAGTGCATCGTTTGTGTGCCCGCTCGAAGAAAGTGCGCCGCCCCGGGAGTGTGATATTCTATTTTTGGGACGTGCTCCCGGAAGAGGAAGAAGTGCATCTCCGGCGTGCCCGCTCGAGGAAAATGCGCCCTAGGGGGGTGGTATTTTGACTCGGGGCCCGCTCCTGGGACGCCTCTGCGGGAGGAGGAGGAGGAGGAGGAGGAGAGGAGGAGGAGGAGAAGAGCAGGAGGAGGAGGAGGAAAAGGAGGAGGAGGAGGACCAGGAGGAGGAGGAGGAAGTGCATCCCGTGCGTGCCCGCTCGAGGAAAGTGCGCCCCGGCGGGCGTCGTATCTGCCCCGGGCCCCCCCCCCTCCCCCCCCCCTGCGGGGAAGGGATCAAAGGGAAGGGGCTTCCCTTCGACTCCACTACGACGTCGTTTAATTTCGCTTTGGATAGCGCGCTTGAGGAGGAGAGCCCTGGGAGGGGGAGAACGGAGACGACGGAGACGACGAGTCGAACGGAGAAGCCCCTCACACACGCCGACAGGGTCGGCGGATTTAGACAATGCTGATTCTTATGATGATCATCATGAAACTGATTACGATTATGCTGATGCTGTTGATGATGCTGATGCTGACAACGGCGCTGATGATAATTATGGTAATGCTGATGATGCTGATGATGTCGACGATGATTCTGGTAATGCTGATGATGATGCTGATGATGCTGATAATGCTGATGATGATGACGATGAAGCAGATGATTTTGATGATGATGCTGATGCTGGCGATTCTGATGCTGATGATGATGCTGATGACGTTGGTCATCATGCTATTGTTGTTGATGGCGATGGTGCCAATGTTGCTGATGATGATTCTGATGGTAATGGTTCTGATAATATATACAAATAGATATCAATGCCTATTATGATGGTTATGATGGCGATATTAATGCTGCTATGGTTATTGTTATATTATGATAATGATGACGCTGATTCTGACGATGATGCCGATGATGATGCTGCGTTTGATGATTATCACCATGAGGCGGTCGATGGTAATGACGTCTATGAAGATGATCCACATGCTGATTTTGATGATGATGATACTGATACTGATGATGATGCTGATGATGATGACGACGCTGCTGATGATGATGCTGATGATGATGATGCTGCTGCTGATGATGATGATGATGATGATCATCACCATGATGACGACTATGCTGGTGCTGATGCTGATGATGCTGCTGCTGCTGATGCTGTTGCTGCTGATGCTGATGCTGATGGTGGTGCTGGTGGTGATGATGACGATTCTGATGATGATGATGATGATGATGATGATGATGATGATGATGATGATGATGATGATGATGATGATGATGCACAGGAAGATGCGGACGAGGATGTGGGTGGTGATGCGGTGAAGGAGGGGGAATACCCTGCTGACAGCGAGGTTGCTGGTTAGGATACTGATGAGGACGATGCTGATGCCGCTGATGATGCCGAGGCAACAGAATATGCGGCCGCTGCGGCTGCTGCTGCTGCTGGTGATGATGATGACGCTGATGCTGGTGCTGACGATGATCATAATGAGGGTGATGACGATGATACTGATGATGCTGATGATGATCATGATGCTGCTGCTGATGATGATTGTAATGCTGCTGATGCCGATGTTGATGATGATGCTGATCGATGATGGTGATGACGATGACGACGATGATGATGATGATTCTGATGATGACGCTGCTGATGATGATGATGTTCATGACCATGATGTCGATTATGCGGATGCTGATGCTGATGCTGATGCTGCTGCTAATGATGATGGTGATGCTGATAGTGATGCTGGTGGTGATGATGACGATTCTGATGATGATGTGGATCATGGTGCACAGGAAGATGCGGACGAGAACGTGGGTGGTGATGCGGAGGAGGAGGGATACCCTGCTGACAGCGAGGATGCTGATTAGGATGCTGATGATGATGCCGCTGATGATGTCGAGGCAACGGATAGTGCGATAGTGCTGCCGCTGCGGCTGTTGCGGATGGTGGTGGTGATGATGATGATGATGATGCTGACACTCATGCTGATGCTGACGATGATGATGATGATGATGATCATAATGATGATGATGGTGATGCTGACGACGATGATGATGATGATGATGATGATGATGATGATGATGATGATGATGATGATGATCATAATGATGATGATGGTGATGATCATGATGATGATGATGATGATGGTGATGATGACGCTGATGATGATGACGATGATGATGCTGATGATGCTGCTGCTGATGATGATGATTATGATGATGATGACGCTGCTGATGATGATTATTATGATGATGCTGCTGAGGATGATGATGCTGATGCTCATGATGCTGATGATGCTGTTGTGTTGATGATGATGATGATGATGATGATGATGATGATGATGATGATGATGATGATGGTGATGGTGATGGTGATGGTGATGGTGATGGTGATGATGCTGATGCTGATGATGATGATGATGATGATGATGATGATGATGATGATGGTGACGATGCTGCTGCTGATGATGACGAGTTTGATGATGATGATGCTGACAAGGATGAGGATGCTGATGTTGATGATGACGACGACGACGGTGATGATGATGTTGAGGAGGAGGAGGAGGAGTTTGGTGATGAGCAGGAGCATGCAAGTGCGGATGATGATGCCGATGAGGATGAGGAGGATGATGAGGAGGAGGAGGATGAGGAGGAGGAGAACAAGGTAGCCATGTGGCCCGCAACTGCGTTCCTATTGGCTGTCTGGGTGCAGCGGCGCCCCCGCTTGCCATGGTCGTTTCCAGTCGCTTGCGTTTTCTTGCTGACTTGCTTGGTTCAGGACGGAGTTTCTCTGCCCACTTTTCGAGTAAACTCGAGCACCCACTGAGAAAGTCAAGGTAATGGTCAAGCCCACTGGTGTCCAAGCCAATCCGACGGAGGCGTTCTTCATGGGAAATGTGCTCCACTTCCTGCTCCAGGTGTCCGAAGTGGCTGCTGTTACAGATCGGGGACATACACACTCTGATGGAACCATCGCTGTGACATTCTATTAAAACATGTCTCAGGCTTGTCGGTTGTCACTGATCCCTTCGGCGGCAATGCACCCACCTGTCCCACTGCAATGGATGTGAGCGCTGAGCCGGCTTCCAGCGTTGATGCCGATGTGTGCCCTACAGACGACGCGTCGCATGGTGACCGGCCAGCTGACGAGACCCTTGTGAACGAGATGAAGGATTTGAGCACCATGTTGCAACCGTAGGAAAGAGATTGTCGGGCTTTGAAGCGGACGCGCGCAGACGTGCTATTGACGCGGCCGTGGATATTATGTTGAAGCGCACAGCAAAGCTTATTCCTTCTCAGTGGGACGAGCTGACCAGACGTTGTGAGGCCAACTTTGAGCACTTCGGGCTTCCCCTCGTGTCGGCCATCAAGGGCGTCTTGGCGAAAGTGCTGGAACTCGAGGCTCGCCTTCCCGCTGTCGCAGCGGAACAGGGCCCAGAGCATATCTTTCAGGCGTTCAGTGGCGACATAGACGCTATTATCCAGGAGCGTGATGATTGCCTGGCTAAGGTTGCAGTGATGGCAAACAAACATTTGCCGAGAACGAGGATGATGACGCTGACGCGGACGACGCTGATGATGATGATGCTGCTGATGGCGCCAGGGAAGAGGAATATGCTGCCGCTGCGGCTGCTGCTGATGATGATGCTGATGCTGCTTATGATGATGCTGTTGATGTTGGGTGAAGCTAATGGTGATGACGATGGAGATAATAATGATTTGGATGGTGATGCGTTTGATGATGATGATGATGATGATGATGATGATGATGATGATGATGATGATGATGATGATGATGATGATGATGGGCATGATGATTATACGTATGATGATGGTGCTGACGATGATGATGATCATGTTGCTTATGATCGTGGTGATACTGATGATGATGCTGCTGGTGATGCTGATGGCGATGCTGATGAGGATAACGATGGGCTGGATACTGCGGATGAGGACAAGTATGATGATGAGGATGAGGGTGAGGATGCGGATCAGGATGAGGATGAGGATAATGATAATGTATCTTTACTGACAAAAAGGATGAGGATGATGATGATACGGATCAGGGTGCTGATGCTGAGCACGATGTCGATGAAGAGGACTATGCTGCTACTGCGGCTGCTGGGGATGATGCTGATGTTGAGGACGATGCTGCTGATGTGGTTTATGATGTTGATGTCGCTGATGATGCTGAGGATCATGATGCTGGTGATGATCGTGATGATGATGGTGATGATGATCATGATGATTCTGATGATGTGGATGATGATGATTCTTGTTATTGCTGTTCTCTCTACTTAAACATTTCGTGGTGCTGTTGTCGTTGATGGTTCTGGTGATGATGACGACGATGATGATGTAGTTGATGATGCTGATGATGAAGGTGATGAAAATGATGATGATGATGATGATGATGATGATGATGATGGTGGTGGTGATGGTGGTGGTGATGATGATGATGATGATGCTGATGATGATGATGATGCGGATGTTGCTCATGATGCTGATGTTGACGACGATGATAACGATGCTGATGACGGTGATGATGATGGCTTCGATGACGAGCATTATGATGTTGCTGATGATGCTGATGATGATGAGGACAGCGAGGAGGGTGATGATGTTGGCGATGATAATCAATATGATGGTGAAGAAGAACAGTGTGATGAATTTGATGATGGCTATGATGTGGATGCTGATGCTGATGATGGTGATGCTGATGCTGATGATGATGTTCAGGATGCTGCTGCTGATGATGCTGTTGGTGATGCTGATGCTGACGATTATGATAACGATGCTGCTGATGATTCGATGATGATGATGCTGATGATGATGCTGATGATGATGATGATGATGATGATGATGATGAGGATTATGATTATGATGCTGCTGATGCCGCTGCCGATGATGGTGATGATGATGATGAGGAGGAGGAGGAGGAGTAGGAGTTGGAGGATGACTGTGAGGAAACGGAGGAGGACAGAGGACGGAGGGAGAGCGGCCCAGCCGCTCACAGGCTCCGCGGGGACAGCCCGCGGTATCTGCGCTCCGGGCAACGTCTCCGGGGCCGCGGCTGGGTGGCCTCCGTGCAGCGGCTCGTCAGACGGTGCGCGCAGGGAAAGCACTAAATTCACCACCCACCAAACCACCCCAACCCAACCCGAAGGCCTCAATTTGCCCTCGATTTCCAGTTGGGGGGGGTCGGGGAACATTGAAAAAACACATATGGAACCCGTACCCCCCCCAACCCGAAATTGGGGTCTTCGGGTGGGGTTGGGGTGGTCTGGCAGGTAGTCATAAATGGTGCCACTTCTGCAGCGCCTGCGGGCTGTCCTCTCCTCCTCCGCCTGCCTTCTTGTTCTCCTTCTCCTCAATTTCCTCCTCAAGCAACTTGGGCTCGGGCGTTCTGAGTCTAACCCCCTGGGGTTTCTCGCGGCGCTGGAGGAGCAGGTCCAGGTTCACGCCACGGCTCGCGACCTTTGACCAACACCGAGGGTTCATTTCACGTACCGCAGCCAGTTTTCTCTCGTTGTCATGTCCAGTCAGCAGGTCAGGACCCGTTGCACCGCATGCCATAAGTGCGAATGTAAGTTCCTACCCGTCAAGAGCGGAGGTCATCGCACTGGCTGTCAGGCCTCCGTCTCCCTTGACCAGCGAGTCCCGTCCAAGGGACGCCGTGTGCGGTGTGCAGGTGGTGGCACTTTGAGCGATGATAGTGCTTGGCGCTGTGAGGCCGAGGCGCTGCAGGGGCCGTTCCCGGTGGGCCTCGATGGAGCCAGGAGCCGCTGCCAATCCCCGCGGGGGCAGGGACGCGGAGGCAAGGGGGCTCAGAGTGGCACCACAGTCTCCGAGCTGCTCGAGCAGAAGAGTGTGTGAAGTCCGTTCGTATCACCAGTATACCATTACACACAGCTAACATATCGGCTCAGGTATTGGTGCAACATGCCCCGCTGCCTTCATCGCAGCGCCCTGGGAAAAGGACTCGCGACCCTTTCCTTTTCTTACCTCAACCTGCGGGATATTTTGTAGGTTCGATCCTTCGGTCGTTAACCTACATGCACAGGTTACCAGCCTATTATTTTGCGCTGTTCGTCGCCGTGCTCCGCTCCGTCTTTGACTCCGCCGCATGGTCCTTCCCCCCTCGGGGAACAGTACTTCTATGCGTTCAGAACATTCGACGGCGCGTGGGCGGGGTTTAGGGGAGGTTTAGGGGCAGGGGCGCTGGCAGGCCCCCCACGTCTTGGGGGTGGAGGGGCAGGGGCGCTGGCGGGCCCCCCCCGTCTTTTGGTGCAGGGGGGTTCGGGGCAGGGGCGCTGGCGGGCCCCCATGTTTAGGGTGTAGGGGCAGCGGCGTTGGCGGCCCCCGCCCACGTTTTGTGGTTAACGATTTCGCCTCCCTCGAAGCCCGACTGGCCTAGGTATGGGCGGCGGCGGGCCGCGCGCACTTACGATTCACCCACGTCTCCCAAGAAAGGGACGCTGAAAAAAACACGGGTCGAGGATGCATTCGCCAGTTTAGAATTCGAGCGAGACGCGCGCCACCGACGAATCCAGGACTTAGGGCATCGGCTGGACTGGTATTCCCAGCGAACCCACGACACTATCGGTGAGATACGTGGCATACAGCAGAGCGTTCAGAAGATGCAGACCGACATCACAACCACCGAAGCTACCGTGACGGCCCACGTGGGCGACGCTCAGGTCCACCATCCGACCCCGCCTCCTGAACCTCATACCGACCATGTTCAAATTCATCCCGACGGAGACATCCGCGCCGGACGCGCGCGACGTCCGTCACTGGGCGGCGCCTCTGCACCGGCTTCCGTTCAGACGCGCCGCGTTTCTTCTGCGCGTGCACCATCGCCAGCCCCACCCGTCCCATCACAGACACTGTCACACTTTTCTCTTGGTGGTACCGCTCCAGTCAAAGAGTCAGATATGGTACGTATTCCACAACTGCCACGTACTACTCAGCTACAAGCGTGTCAACATACGGTTCGGAACAACTTTGGCAGCGCCGCTGGGCGATCTGCCAAGGCTTGCGCATTTCTTTGCATTGCAGAACAACCGACCACTACTTTTGAGGACCTCCAGGGCGGCGGCGACTCCGAAAGCGTCGACTGCAAACTTGCTGCTGGACTCGCGGCAGTCTTCAATACCGTGCTGCGGTGCCAGCAGGGATCGGCTGCGCGTGTGGGTGGCCCGTCGCCAGGATGCCTTCCCCGCAAGAGCAGTATCTTGCGCGCAGTGGTAAGGGTGCGGCTTGCGCGCAGACAGCCCCCCTCAGGCGCAGTCGACTCGCAAGGTAAGGATGGGCAACCCGCCCAAAGGTACGATTCCTCCTCCTCCTCCTCGCCCATCATCCTTCTCCTCCTTCTCCTTTCCGCTCCCTCCTCTCTGTAGCAACGCAAAACTGAGAATACACAGTGTTTGGTGCCCTCGGTGCAAGGAAGCGCTGTGTATGTTTGTTTTGTTTTTGATTTTTTGGCTCAGGATGAAAAGTTTTTTTTTTTTTTTTTTTTTTTTTTTTTTTTTTCTCTGGGGGTTTTGGAAGCTCGAGTGCTCCCCGCGGCCTCCCCCCTAGCACCTCTTCCTCCTCGCCCATCATCATTCGCCTTCTTCTCCTTTCCGTTGCCTCCTTTCTGTCGCAACGCAAAACCAATAATACACAGTGTTTGGCGCCCTTGGTGCAAGGAAGCGCTGTTTCTCCTCCTTCTCCTTTAAGTTTCCTCCTCTGTGTAGCAACGCAAAACCAATAATTCACAGTGTTCGACGCCCTCGGTGCAACCAAACGCTGTGTAGTTTGCTTTTATTATGGTTTCTTGGGGTCTAGGATGAAAAGGAAACATTTTTTTGTGGGTGGTGGTGGTGGTGGTGGAAACTCGAGTGGTGCCCGCGGCCTCTCTCCCAGCACCTCCTCCTTCTCCCCCTTCTCTTTCATCTTTCCCCGTCCTTCTCCTCCTTTCCTTTCCTCCTCCTTGTTGCAAAGCAAGAGAACCAATAATACACAGTGTTTGGCGCCCTCGGTGCAAAGAAACGCTGTGTGTTCTTGTTTTTCCCCCGTTTTTTTGGTCTAGGATGAAAAAGGACACATTTTTGTTTTTTGTTTTGGAGCTCCGGAAGAGAAGGAGGAGGCGGTCCTGGGGGGGAGGCCGCGGGGAACACCCGAGCCTTCAAAACAAAAAAATAAACAACACACATACACAGTACTTCCTTTCATCCGAACCCCCCAAAAAAGGGAAACCAGACAGACATACACAGCGTTTCCGCACCGAGGGCGCCCACACTGTGTATGTTTGGTTCTCTTGCTTTGCGACAAGGAGGAAAGGAAAGGAGGAAAAGGAGCGGGACAGAGGATGGGGGAGAAGGAGGAGGTGCTGGGGGGGAGGCCGCGGGGAGCACCCTAGCTTCCAAACAAAAAAAAGAGCAAAACAAAAGTACATCGTATTCCCTTTCATCCGAGACGAACAAAACTAGAATCCCCCAAAACAGACACAGCGTTTCCTCGCACCGAGCGCGCCAAACACTGTGTATTCTGGGTTTTGCGTCGCTAGAGAAAGGAGGAAGCGGACAAGAGGAGGCGGATGATGATGATGAGGAGGAGGAGGACCTTGGTTTGGAGAAGGAGGAGAGGGAAAGGAGAGGAGGATAGAGGAGGACGGAGGAGAACGAGGGATGACTGATGAGGAGGAGAGAAGCGAGAAAGAGGAAGCAGGAGGAACATGTGATGCATACGATTCAAGATGTGATGTGTGATTTTGGAGGGGGGGGGGCAGCCATATATGCATATATGCATATGTATGCATGTATGTATGTATGTATGTATGTATGTATGTATGTATGTATACATGCATGTATGTATGTATGTATATATGTATGTATGTATGTATGGATGTATGCATGCATGCATGCATGTATGTATGTATGTATGTATGCATGCATGCATGTATGTATGTATGTATGTATGTGTGTATGTATGTATGTATGTACGTAAGTGTGTATGTATGTATGTCTGTCTGTCTGTCTGTATACAGTATATATGTATGTATGTATGTATGCATGTATGCATGCATGTATGCATGCATGTATGTATGTATATGTATGTATGTATGTATGTATGTATGTATGTATGTATGTATGTATGTTTGCATGTGTGTATGTATGTATGTATGTATGTATATATATACACATACATCTAACTATATGTATGGATGTATGTATGTGTATGTATACATATATACACATATATACATATATATATATACACATATATATATATATATATATATATATATATGGTAGTGGCCTCCGGCCAGTGCCGCCGATCTGGGGTGCTACCGATTCTGCTTAAAACGGACGACTTTCTATGTGTTTTAAGAAAGCACTCGCCCGACACATCTTCATATTATAGAGATGTTGAACTCGCTTGGGCAACCTTCGGATATTCGAAAATGGCGAGCTCGCGTGAACAGCCAAACTCATGGGATGCCCCCTCCCGCCTTCCAGGCCTGAATGGCGTCAGCCATGGCGTCAGCCCCCGCCCCCCCCGACTTCTCCCTCCCGGGCCTGAATGGCGTCAGGCATGGCGTCAGGGCTCTTCCCCCCCCCACCAGATCCCCCTCCCGGGACCATGGCGGTCACCATATGACGTCAGTTCCCCCCCCTCCTCTGACTTCCCATGGCGTTCCCCCCTTCCCCCCCGTCCTACCTCCCGGGCCTGAATGGCGTCAGCCCTCCCCCCCCGCTCCTCCCTCCCGACACAGCGAACCCCTCCCCCTCCTCCCTCCTGGGCCTGAAGGGCG